>JABTXL010001605.1:8551592-8782684 GCA_025134845.1 Neodon shergylaensis | reverse complement strand
AGAGAGAGAGAGAGAGAGAGAGAGAGAGAGAGAGAGAGAGAGAGAGAGATCTTTTCTGAGTGATTTGTAAAGCAATTTCCAGTTTCTTAACCACTCAGGTATTTCGTAGTCACCTAAAGTATGCAGTATATAACTTTATTGGGGATGGCTTATGTGTTTGTATGAATGCAGATGTGCATTTATCTGGAACCAGAAGATAACTTTCAAAATCATTCCATTGACATCATCCACATTTTGCTTTGAGATACGGTCTTTCTCTTTCCTGGAATTTAGCAAGTAGTCTAGGCAGAACAGACTATCTTTGACTTTCATAGATCTACTGTTCTACCTCCCCAGTGCTAGGATTAGAAGATGGAGTCACTGCTCCTGGCTTTGTTTATGACTTCTAGGAATCAAATCATGTCATCCCACTTGCAAGGAAAATACTTTACTGATTAAGTGCTAGGAATCAAACCCAGATAGTATGCAAAAAAAGTAAGTATTCTTAGCCTCTTAACCACTTCTCCAGACCCAATGAACAATACATTGACTTTTTATATCATACCTATGCTTCTTAAATTTTGTACTATAATGCTCAAATATTGCATTTAGTTGTATTGCCATAAGAGAATATTTGCAGAGCACTTTTTAGATACAATCCTTTTGTTATTTACCACAAGAAATGCTTGTTCAGAGAATTTTAGAATGAATACTGACTGTAGGTTAATAATTTATACTGCTCTGGTTTTCTTCTTGAAATCAGTTTTATATATAGGCAACAGTAAAATATAAACTTCTTTCAAATTGTAAGTTCTGTTATTTGAAAAACAATAATTAATTTTGAACTTTATTTAATAAATAATATTTATGTTTAGGAACAAGGCAAAATTCAAGAAAGCAGAATCCTGATGTCTTCAAAATAGCCTACTTAGCTTACAGAAATGTGACCTCCCTTCCTCCTTTTGGTGGGTATATCATTTGAAAATTATTTTTAATTTAATTGTACTTTTATTTATATTTATGTGGCTGTTTGGCTTTCATGTATGCCTTTGAACTATACATGTACCTTAGTCTTCGAAGACCAGAAAAGGGAGCCAGATGCCTTGGAACCAGAATCGAGGACAGTTGTAAACTGCCATGTTGGTGTTGGGAATATAAATTGTGCTTTTTAGAAGAGAATCAAGTACTCTTGCCTTCTCAGCTATGTGTTTAGCTCCTCAACTGAGAGTCTTATTTGAATAATCATCAGTGTTAGATTTGTATGGCATTATTCATTATAATACTATTACTACTACTAATAATAAATTTTGTATAATTGAAAGAAACATCTATTGGGGCTGGAAAACGACTAAGGGGTTAAAATAATGCACTGCTCTTCCAGGGGGCCAGAATTTGAATCCTGGCACCCACCTCAGGCAGCACATTACCATATGCAGCTCCAGATCCATGAGGATCCAAAGCCTCTGATCTCAGTGGGCGCCTGCTCAAACATGCAAATACTCAACCATGGATAAATGCACATAACATCTTATTTAAAATAGTAAAAATAATTATTTAAAAAGAAACATGTGCACTGCCATACACTGGCATATGGCCGAATGAAGAGTTAGATATTTCTCTTATGAGTAAAGGATTCCAACAAGGAAATCATATCATGGATATGTCCTATGCTGAGAAATCAGTTACACATGCACAGATAGTTAAAGGCAAACTGAACAATATAATTTATAGCATTAACAAATTCAGATTTGAAACTGTCATTGAAACTATAGGGACAGGTGAATAGCAATGGGAGCATCTAAAGGGGAAGACTGTAAATACAGAAGAAATTATTTCCTTAATTTATATGTCCATTGATTAGTTTCACAAATTGCGACTAGGTGTATGATAAGTTTTATAGTTTATGTATTTTATACTCTTAGATTATCAGAGAAATGTCCATATAATTATTTATAGCATCATGTCATTTACAGCTGTATTTTTCACTTTTTGCTAATTTTAATGTGATCCCTGTTTTCAATTAAAATTTCAATGAGTAACTATAAGATTATATATATATATATTTTTTTTATTAATTTTTTATTGAGAAAAAAAAAACGTTTCCCCCTCGTCCCCGCCTCCCATTTCCCTCCCCCTCCTTCCACCCTTCTCCCCCTCCCCCCACTCCTCTCCCCTCATCCATTGCTGGTGGGAATGTAATCTTGTGCAACCACTTTGGAAATCAGTGTTTCGGTTTCTCAGGAAATTCGGGATCAACCTACCCCTGGACCCAGCAATACCACTCTTGGGAATATACCCAAGAGATGCCCTATCACATGACAAAAGCATTTGTTCAACTAAGATTATATATTTTTATTTATCATTTGCTATTTTCTAGGGAAAACATTTACATGTGAGGTTGTTCTCAGGAAAGTAACCATACGTTCTATATTCTTAATGTTGGCATTTTGGTCTTCAGGAAAACAAATAATATCTGAGATTGCTCAGAGAACAAATAAACAAATATCATACATTAAAAAGTAGTTATTCCTAAACACATTTACATAAGAACAACTCTTATGGGCCTTAGTAGGTTAGAGAGATATGTACATTTGTGTGAGTGTGTGTGTGTGTGTGTGTGTGTGTGTGAGGGAGATAGAGAAAGAGAGAGAGAGATTATTAATTATAGAAGAATCCATGAATTTGAAAGGGAATGGTCAGAAAGGGAGGAGTTAGAGAGGGTTGAAGGAGGAGTAGAATTGATATCAACACAACAGTTTTCACACAGAGAATTGTCAAACAAAACTTTTAAAGGAAAATCTTATATTTTGAGTGATTTATTTGTTCGTAGTTACAATAATAACTAAGTTTTAAGAATTAAAATAAATCTTTAAAAACAGGAAATATATCTATCATTCTCCAGGAAAACAGAAAACTTTCTATAGACCAATTAATGATCAGATAATGAGACAAATCTTACAACACGTGGCTGAATAAAGACATAAAGAAACAAATATTGCAGATCTTTGAAATTGTCTTGCTCTATTTCTGAATTGCAACAGCAATTACCTTTACACATTCCTTAATATTTCTACAAAGCTGTATATTAATTATTGCTAAAAACAAAGGATGTCCTACCTATTGATTATTGAGGAAAGACTTTATGATAGTTTCCCAATTACTTTGCCAGACTGACCTCACTCTGTCCTTCTTCACATATACTCTCCTTACCAATGTCAGAAGTACTGTTCAAAGACAAACCAAGTAACACATTCTGATCTTCTGAATAGAGAATGCAACTGAATGACAAAGGACAAAAGAATCTTACAGTCAATATAGCCTTCTTCATATTGTCACTTAAGTTGCATTTCGACTCTTTATTTATCCACTAACAGTTAATACTTCAAATTTGGTTACTCTTTCCTTTGCTTCAAGAGCAAAGGAAGTATATATGTACTTTCCTCCTTTTTTTCCAATAGATTTGATATTTCAGTTTATTTTTTTAAGTGTATGTGTGGTATCCACATGCAGATGTATATGGAAACTACTAATAATATCCAGTCATTTCCTCACTATCTTTTTTATTGACCAAGATTGTTTCTCTTCCTGAACCCAGGCCTTAAACCTGGTTACACCTGGGAACCCCTTTGTCCATACTTGAGTTGTTGGAGATACAGGAGGGCCATCAAACCCACCCAGCACTCAAATGGATTCTTAGAATCTGAACCGTAGGCTTCATGATTGCAAAGAAAGCCCTTTATCTGCTGAACTGTCTATCTAAGCTCTCTATAGTTTTATAAACATAAATAAATCACCTATGCACCACCAGTAGATATTTTGGTCTGTATTTCTCAGGACTAGATGCTGTAGTTTCAAATAAAATGTGGTTGAGCACACAGTAGACTAAAAGTAGTAATAACAAAATTCACCCAGTAGAACTCTTGTTCTCTCTAAATTTTTTAGTAAGAGTTGATAATGATTTCTCTTTGATAACTTTTCTAAGTTATTAAATAAATTTAGGAGTAGTTTTAGAAATCATATAACTTGAAAATGAATATCCAAGTGTTTTTAAAAGATTATTTTATATGGTATTTTTCATATATATAATGCATGATAAGTCTATGTCTTGTGGTTTCTACTTTTAAGAGACACCATGACCAAAACAACTCCTATAAAATAAAGCATTTATTTTGTGTTGGCTTATAGTTCCGAGGTTTAGTCCATTTTCAACATGGTAGGAAGCACAGTGGCACGCAGGCACGCATGGTGTTGCAGAGGTAACTGAGTATTCTACCATCTGGCTCAGCAGGCAGCAAGGAGTGACACAAAGTGTGGCTTGGGCTTCTGAGGCCTCAAAGCCCATCCAGAGTGATACACTCCCTCCATGAAAGCTATATCTACTCTAACCAGGTCACACCTCCTAATCGCGCTACTCCCTATGAGCCTATGGGGACCATTTTATTCAAACCACCACCATGCAGTGACTACCAAATTCCTGATCTAAAGAGGTGCAACAAGAATACAAGGTAGAGATTTCACATAAAGGTCCTGGTATTACTGTTTTATATAAATCTCTGTTACTTTCAACTTTATCAACCACGAAGGCATTCACCATTTCTAATATTTTGATTTGTATTTCAAAAATGTAAATAAGTAGAGTACAACTTCAAGTATTAATACTTCTTTTCAACTTAGTTCTTGATGGTTTATTTGGACTGCTGTGTTTATTATTAGCTCATTTTTTTCTTGACAAACAAACTCTATTGAGAATATATAGTGAAGTCCACGTAAAGCCTTGTCTATGAGTGACATCCAGTTTGCCACCAATAAAATTGTTAAGAATACCTGTTTGTATGCAGAATTTGAATTGATCACACTCTCAGTTCTATGGAGTAAAAGGTAGAAAATAAAATTACAGGTTTGTGTGGAAGACAAATATTTTGAAATTATTTTTTTATATGTTTGGTGACTGTAACGTAATCACACCAGTCCACTTCTTTTCCATTTCCATCCATTCAACTCCCTCATTTAACCCTTCTTTCTCCCTTTCAAATACATGACTTTGTTTATCAGTTAATGATATATAATGGAATATATATATTTATCTATCTTCTCGCCCACAGCTTATGGAAGATACAGTTCCTTCATATCTTCAATAGCATTCAATATTGCCACTGTTTTATATTGGTAAATGTGTTATGAGAGAACTCATGGTTTGTAAATGCATTTCCTTTTATATGCAGTAATATATAAAATATTGTATTATGTTAATTTTTATGTGTTTTTTGTCAGTGTTACTTATCTTCTTATTTTTCTTCTGTTTTTTAATATGAGTGCTAAATTTCTTGTGATACAGGTGATAGCAGTATAAACTACTAACTATACACACTCACACACCCCCCCACACACACATCCCCCACACGAATACACACACACACGCATACACACACAATCTCCCCAACTCCTCTCAGATCCAATCTCATTCTCTCTGACCTAATTTCTGTATGTAATTTTTTAAGCACATCAAGTACGCTTGAAGCTGCCCACGTACACTTAGATGTGTGTCCTTCCTTTGTGACATAGTCAAACCACTGTACTCTTCATGAAAACAGAATCTCTCTCTTCCAAGTCCTATCCCTTTCCCATAGCCCCTTAGCTGGCAGTAAGACCTCAGGACCACATCCCTTCTCCATGCTAGGGCTTTGTCATTTTTGAGCTCAGGCACGCTGTCTCACATGTTATGAACTCATATATGCGACTACTTTTGAAAAATACTGCTTTTAAGTTAACTGGAAAAGTGTACAAGGATTAGTTTCTGTTGTTTCCAACAGCTGCATGTAAATCAGAGTGTCTCAATAAGATTTCAAATAAAAATGATATGTTACTATATTAAGCCACAAGAGTTTAAAACTATCTGCAATTAAACTTGATAGATGTTTTCAGTGCTTTAATTCATGCCAACTCCTTAAATTAAACACAATAAGATAATAAGGAACGCAAAAGTTCTTTTATGCCAGCATGTATAAAATAAATGCAAAAATCTGAAAAAGTACTTTTGAATCATTTGTCTTCTGTCTTTTACTTACATGCTGAGAAACAAGTTAAATTCTAATTGGACTAGTGAGCTAGCACAGTGGTTAAGAGGACATACTACTATTGTCAAGGAATTGAGGTCAAGGGAGCCAATACCCACATTAGGTTGCTCAAAAACTGCCTTTAACTCCAGTTTCTGAGAGATCTAACATCTTCTGGCCTTTACATCCATTGCTCATGAACACAGACAGGTAGGCAGACAGGTAGGCAGACAGACAGAACCCCCCCCCAATACACACACACATACACACACACACACACACAGAGAGAGAGAGAGAGACAGACAGACAGACATTCACAATTTAAAATAATGAAAGTAAAACTTCCTAAGCTCTTAGAGACCCCTTTAAAAACATTTAATTATCTCCACTCTGCATGATCAGTAGGAAGACACTGACTCATTTATATAGAAGAGTATGACAAAGGGTTATACATGAGCACATTATAAGATGCAAATAAGTTTATTTTGATTCAGCACATATTAATTTACTGTCGTGAATTAGTTATCTTCCTGATGCTTTGGCAAAATACTGACAAAAGAAACTAGACAAAGGTAGTTTAATTTGGCTCATGGTTCAAGAGGATAAGGAATGGGGTGGTGGCAAAAGCAAGGTAGAGAAGTGTGAGGTGGTTGACTACATTACATCATCAGTCAGGAAGTCATGAGAGATGGATGATGCTTCTTAGCTTATATTCACCCCTCACTTTCTTCTCTTTTCTATCTTTTCACATTTTATTATCCTGGAGACCCTAGCCTGTGAATTCACTGACCTCTGTGTTTTTAGTTTTACTGTACAATGAGGACCATAGTATTGTATATACTTCATGGTTTTGGTTGACTAGAAATTAAAAAAATAAACTGAAAGAATGCATGATAAAAACAGGAATTAGGCTAGCTCCACTCTTTATACAAGTCTCAAAAAGTTTATTGAATAAAAGCAGAAATCCTAAACCAGCATTGATGTACAATAGCAGATTATACAAAACTTAACCATACAAACCACTAGGATAGCATCTTATATAAACTATGTTAATGACAATGATAAATGCAATGCTTCTATCAAGCAAAGTTCGGAAAGTGTACTGTTGCATAAATAAAAAAGTAAAGATAATTTAATGAACAAAAATCATAAGTGACTTTCAGAAATAGTTTCTGTAAATCATTTAGAATTGAATAGGGGTTGCAAGAAAACAAGAGATGCATAAGCATCAAGATGTATTGTCTGTATATTGATGATTTATAGAAGGAGTTATGATGGAATCTTAAGGAGAAAACAGACATGTCTGTTCAAGATTATCAACTAACCTACTACTGCTCGTGAATTAAATTATTCTTTTATTCAAAACATCAAAATTAATAGTACAATAAGAAAATTATTCATAAAACAATAAGCAAGAGAAGCAATTATGTGCACAAGAATAGAGAGAGATAATGCTGAAGAAAATGGACTTACATTGTGCCTGCTGGGATCAAGGATGGAATAAATGCCAAGAGGCTTTTGATTTGGAATCTTAGATAATAGGGCCCAAAGGCACCTGGGGCATTATCAAGGATCAAGAAATAGTGTGCCTTGCAAAAGCAGAGTTAGACTGGGGCTCTCTGCCTTTTGACAGATCTGAAACATCCTCAGACCAACTGCCTACAGTTTGCATACTATTCATGGCTTTGGTGGCTTGCAAGAAATAACCAAAACTATAAGACTACAAGGTGGAAATAAGGAAACTGATGTATGCACATGCTCCTAAGGAAGAAAATTGAAGGAATTTTAAGTCCTAGATATACAAGTTTGAGCAGCAATAGGTGATCTTTGCTTATCCTTTTTCATATGAAACTGAGAAGAAAAATGTCCATGCAACTGGAAGAAAGTACCACTTGAGTGGAAAGCCATTGTTTGTAAAAAATTAAGACATAGGTATCTTTCTGAAAAATGAAAATATAAAATGTTACATTAAAATGTAAATAGAAGCATGAGTATGACTCACTGGATAAAGCACTTGTTATGACAAGCCTGGGGATATGAATTCAGATGCCCAGAGAACCCTTAAATATTGCTTGGTGTACATAGCAGTCTGCTTATAATTCTAGGGATTAGAAAATGGAACCCAAGTATCTGGAGCAAATTGGTTGAACTAACTGTGTAGTTAGTACACTAGCCTGATAGGAGAGTTTTGGGTTTAGTTGACAGACCAGTGTCTATGAGTAAGGTGATGAATAATCATGAAAGGCTTCTAATATCAATGTGAACTTCTGCACGCACGAGTATGAACACATATATGAATGTCATTCACACAGTGAGGCATTCCACACAGAGACACATGCAAAAATCAGGATATGGATTATTTCCTGAGTTGCATAAGTTTAGTGTCAGCATCTAAGAGAAAATGATTAACAGAGGAAGAAAACTTTACAAATACAGGAAACCTAAATAACTCAAGAGTACAAAAATTATTTTGTGAGAGAAGAATCGAAACAGACCAATATGTACACATGTACACACACAGTGGGTGGCAGCAGTTCTTTCTAAATGAGAGTCTGTCAGGTCCTAATTTCTTCCACCCAAATTTAAATTTAAATTAAGAAAGCTCTCTGAAGATAACTTTGTGCCAAGGTCCAGCCAAGAAAGGAATAGATGAGCCTGTCATGCAGGTAAATTTATGTATGTTTTAGCCTGTGCCTCATAGTTCTATATAAATCGTTAGACAACCATAGACAGAGTGGGGAGGAAATCATTCCAACCCTAAGAGCTTCTTGAAGTTTTGTCAACACAAAACACAGCTCTCACCTCTGAGATAATAAGAGAAAATATCTTATGAATCAAATGGGCATTGATTTTATATCTTTTAAATTTATTTTTTATTAAAAATAAAGTTAGTTTTCTTTGTTTCTATTTTATTGATTTCATCCCTCTATTTGATTATTTCCTGTCATCTACTCCTCCTGAGTGAGACTGCTTCTTTTTGTTCCAGAGTTTTTGGGAAAGTTATTAAGTCGCTATAGTGCTATAAATTCTTAGGATTAAAACCTAAAACCTCTTAGGATTGCTTTCATAGTTTCCCATAGGTTTGTGTATGATGTTCATTTATTTTCGTTGAATTCTAGGAAGTCTTTAATTTCTTTTTTTCTTTCTTCCTTGCCCCAGAGGTGATTCAGTTGAGCATAGTTCAATTTCCATGAGTTTGTAGGCTTTCCGCAATTAATGTTGTTAAATCCTAACTTTATGCAAAGCAACATATTTTGGACCTATGCAGAATGATTATAAGAACCTAAAACAAGAGTCTAAAATTGTCAGAATATTCCTATCTTCCCACAATGTACCTTTGTTTATTATTTTTAAGGCAGAATGTCTATTGATAAGGCTGAAAATCATTCTAATTTGTTGAAATTGTTCTGTTTTTATAGCACTGAATTAGCACATCCTGAGAAATCTTCTAGGGAATGAATCCCAGAAGACTGAAATGAGAGAGACTGATCTTAATATAATCTATTTATAACTGATTTTACATTTGTTTCTGTCTCATAATTGACCTTTCTATTCAGGATTCTGCCCATGGCCAATCTCATGGTTAGTCCTAATAGCTTAAAGAAAACAAGTTATGTGTGTCTAGATAAATTATGGCTAAAGATTTTCCCTTTCTATGCACTTCATTATATAGTACACATATTCTGTAAAAAAAAGGAAAGAGAAACTACATTTATATGATTAAACATACAGCATATATTTATCTATACAATCTCATGAATATTAAAATTCTAAAACTATATGTGTGTTGCAACATATGTTAACTTGATAATTTTATAATGCATATTAAGTAAAGATTCATATGCAAACTAACGTTATAAAGCCAAATTTTGTAGGGAGTTGATTCATTTTATTGAGCGAGAAACTGCTTAAGAAATGTATTTTATAGAAACTCTACCCATAAAATACTGATTCTAATATTCTTATTCTTTCATTATGTTAAATCCAACAGTATTTCTAAGCAACAAAATATGGCTGGCTTTTATTTTACTCACTATAAATACTTGCAGGTAATACAATTATAATAATGCCTATGAAAGCATTTTATAATCTTGAGAATATTATGCACATGGCATTTATGTTTTCTAGCCTCTAAAATGCACTGTAAGTCTTGCTCTCACCTAGTCAAGCCTCATTTTCAACATTAATAAAGATTAACTGTGGAACTACGTGTTAAATCTCTTTGTGACATATTTTTTACTGCAGCCACTTTCTTTGACACTTCAGACTGACCTTCTTGTTGTTTTTCTTGAAGACTGTACAGGCATTATCTTCAGTGTTATAAACAGATTCATTTATGCATGAAAGATGATATAGTTTTATTGATTTTTCTTTTAATACTAAAAGGAAACCATGGTTGTGAAGTCTTTCCTTTTAATACAATCTACAACACTGACTATAATATAAAAAATAAACTTTCTTCTCCTCTGGATTATGTTTTGTGCTAGTTGGTAATTCCAGTGGTATTAGGTGACTACTTTGATACTAGCACATTTGATGGATTTTAGGACACACCAATTCCTCATAATCTACATCTTGTGAAACAAAATCTAGAACAGTAGAACTATAATTACTGATCAGAGGAATGAAGTCACAGTCATATCTTTGGCCTTGAAGGAGATATGACCAGTGGAACTTCCCAGAGGCTATGGATTGTTAGCTAGCTAAATGCAGTTTTCAAATACCTGAATTTTATAAAAAACTTTCTGATGAGGAGCAAAGACATATTATCCACCCCCGACTATAAGAAAAAAACGTCAACACAAATGAGCCTTTCAATTAGCCAAACAAGAAAATATCTCTCAGAAAAGTTTTATATTCTAGGCACAGTAGACATTGTGTTTAAACTTCTAGATGTGTACAACATCATAATGGTTCTTACAGATATTGTTCACTTTTATCTCTTCTGGGTGCCCCATCCACTCTGATAAACTGTGGTATCTTCTATACCAAACTGTGCCTCTTGTCTATATTATTTAAAATGACTAAGGACTCAGGCAGATAAAGTAAGTCCCAATGGCATTAGCAATTACTGAGTTACAAACACAAATGTGTGGCTGACATTTGTATACATGCTCTTCTTTCTCATTGTTTCATGGCTTTAAAATATTTATATAATTAAAATATAGTGAATTGTATAAAATTTTAATAAAATGCAAAACAAAAATAATTCTCAGCCAAAAAAAATTTCTAGCTATTGAATGATGAGCACAGAGTTCATAGTCTTTTGTTTGAGTCTAACAAAGTTGAAACAGCTAATCCTCAAAGAGCAATCGAACAGACACTCAAAGTTTTATCAGTGCCTTCCAGGGCTTTGATAAAGCAGACATAGCAAGGCTTCATCACAGTTGTCACTCAGTGAGAGTAACAACAGCTTTGAGAGAATGGTTGTGAAAAGACATAGATGAAAGAAGTAAATTACATGACAAGGAAACAAATTCCTATGCACTTACATCAGCTGTCTTTTTATCTCTCTTGAGTTTTATAAGTGGTCCTTTCTGAAGGAGGACATAGCACAACCTTCATTCACACTATGCTGTCACTAGCAGCAGGAGATCTTTTGCTATATTTAAACCCATCTCAAGGGTAACTCCAGACTAAGTGATAAACTAAAACTATTTCCCCTTGTAACAACCTTTAAGGACACAGCACATGTACTTCCATGAATGCGGAAACTTGCTGTTCTTAAATAACACAACTAAAACAAACTCTATAATAAAAGGCCTTTGCTAACATGTCTGTCTGTATGTTGCCATATTTTCTACCATGACTACCAAAGGTTAAACCTATGAACTGTATCCTAGACCCAATCAAATAGTCATTGTGTCTCTTTCTAACAATAAAACAATAATTAAGACAGAAATTTGTAAAAGGGACTAGGGTATTGTTGTGACAGAACTGACCATGCTTTTGTTTGGAGGAATGTAAACTATGATACTTTCTATTAGGAAAGTAGTTGAACACTTTAAGATGGACTTAATGGACCATACTAGTAGAAACAAGAAAGACTTAGTGTAATTTGTACAGTGGGGTGCCCAACTCAAAAGGTTTCAGATGAAAAACGTATTAACATGTGGCCTAGAGAATATTCTTGTGATACTTTGGTGAAGAGTCTGGCTCTTTCTTGCCCTTGCCCTCCCCCCCAAAAAAAAAGAAAGAAAAAGAAAAGGAAAGAAAGAAAAAAGAAAAGAAAGAAAAGAAAAAGGAAAAAGAAAGAAAAAAACTCTTCCTAAGTTTAAACTGAAAATTTATATATTAACAGCTTTGACCGAAAAGATTTTGAAACAGCCTAGTATTGCTAATGTTGCTTGGCTATTAATGAGCACATTTATGCAGATCTATAATGAAAAGAAGTCAGCATATCAAGGAAAAAACAATTTGAAGAGAGAAGTAGCATCAGGAAAAAGTTGAAAGATAATCCTGTTCCTAAATAAAATAATAAGCCAGACCCCACATTTCTAAGCTTCCAATTTGTTAAAAGGAATTAATGAAAATCTTAGGGTCATATTTGGTGACACACATGCCTTTAATTCCAATACTCAGGAAGCAGAGGCAGGCAAATCTTTGAGTTCAAGGCCAGTCTGGTATACATAGCATTTCCAGAACAGCCAAGCTATGGCAGTGAAAAAAAATATCAAAACTAGAAATCTAGTAAACATGTATTTAAATGAGGGGAGTATGTTTCAGCTTCTGAGAGCAATAGAACAGGACAGTTTTGGCCACCGATTATGATTTAAGAGTCAAGGATATGAAAGAGGGTTTATGGAATCCCTCTCTACGACTAAAGAAAGATATTAAGGTCATGTATGTAGTGAGAGTTTCCTACTGAAGTCATATGTGTGGTCAAAGTGTCCCTGAAGGGAGGCTCAGAGAAGCAATTACATAAAGATCTGAAGGTGAAGTCCGGGTTGTCTTGGAGACTCCAAGATGCTGGTGATGCCAGAGTAGTGGGTAACTTATAAGGAAAGTTGCTAATGGAGAGTGGAACATGCCCAAGAGAAAGAAGTGTTATAGTTAATAAGACTGAAAGGAGTTGGAGATCTGAAGAGAGTTGTGACAGTAGACAGATCCAGAGATTTGAGTTTTCCTAGCTGGTTTTTGGTCTTGATTTTTGGTTCAGTCTTTCCTTATTATGGTTTCTTTCCTCTCTTTTGGAACAGTAATATATATCCTGTGTGAATAAGTGTTGGAAATATGTGATTTATTTTTATTATACTGGGAATTACAGATAAGAGATTACCATGAGACTCAAAAATGATTTTGAACTTTTGACATTTAAACAGTAATGATAATGTGATATATTATTGGGATTTATGAAGATGAAAAAAATGCATTTTGCATTAAAATATATTTACAAGCCTATGAGGTCAGGGATTAGAAAGTAGAGTGTTGAAAGAAAGTGACTTGTGTAGGCACATTGGGAGAGCCACTACTACTTGTTGGATTAGGCGTGACTTTGTTGGAGGAAATGTGTCACTGAGGAGAAGCTTTGAGATTTCAGGTGCTAAAGCCAGGCTCAGTGCTACTCATTCTTCCTGCTTTCTGCTGATCTGAATGTAGAATTCTCAGTTTCTACTCCAGCATCATGTCTACCCATGTGCATCTGTGCTTTCTACCATGACAATAATAAAATAAACCTGTGAATTAAAAGCCATCTCCAGTGAAAAGTGTTTCCATGGTGTTATGGTGTCGTATCTCTTAATAAAGCCCTAACTAAAATACTAACCTAAAATATGTACCGTTCTAGATTCACAATCTCACTTAGTATTGTCTCAGCTTTGGCATTTAGTGTTGTCTTGCTACATAGCAACCTAAAAGTGGTCCAGTTTTGGATTTTGGCAGCTCTATTCCACATAATAAGGATGACAAACAAGAATGTAACTTTTCAAAACAGACAACTGTGCACACAAGTGGTTCTGATACATAGAAACCTTGGTAGCTTCAAAAGCTCAGGTAAGGAGCTGAGAACACATTCTTTCCATAACTTCTGATCATGATCAGTTAACAGACATCTGTTCAGGAAGGTGCACAGTAAGAAGAAGTCATGGGAAGGCTTTCTTGTCCCACTCAATGAATTTTCTTGATCCCAGTGGTTTAAGTTTCTAAGGATGCATGTTCAGCAATTGGACTTAGTGAAGCTATGTTCTTATTTGCTCTATTCTGTCAACCTTCTAGTCTCACCTTCCTTTGTCCCTTACTTTGACTATTATTCCTATAAATTGTTATCATGGAATATTTTATCTCGGCTTCATTATTTAGAAACTTTGAGCAGTGAACATTAAAGTACTTGACATTGCTTCTGTGGCCAAGAACCTGATACTTAATAGGCTGTGGGTCTAGAGGAAAACCAAATGGCATTGTTCTGCTAAAGGAACTTAGTAATAGAATGACACATTAGGGTAGAGTCAATCAAGCCATCATCAGAGAAGCTTCATTTTGCAGTAGATGTAAACTAACTTAGAGACCCACAACTGGACAATGTGGAGAGAATGAGAAACTTTGGAACACTTAGTATATCTTCAATACGCAAAACTACTCTTAGGGCTGAGGCAGCCATGAAGAAGAAGGCAGAAATAATATGAGAGCCAGAGAAGATAGATGAAATAAAGGAAATAGTGTCTGCAAGACACAACAGAATTGACACATATGAACTCACAGAGACTGTGACAGCATGCACAGGACCTACGTAGGTTAAAGCCAGATGAAGTGCAAGCACTGATCAGAAGTATAAAAGCTCCCATCCCTAACCAAGAAGCTATTGCCATTGGACAACTTCTTGCAAAGGGGAAATTTGTTTTCTCTAATTGTTTGCCTAGCGTTACTGGGCATGCAAACCACACTAAAAGGTAGGCTGTTGTGGAATAATCTTTTTGTACACTGTGAAGATGTGCCTTTGCCAAGGATCTCTTGATTGGTTTAATAAAGAACTGAATGGCCAATAGCTAAGCAGGAAGAGCTTAAACAAGCGTTCTGAAAAGAGAGAGGAGGAGATGAGATGAATCAAGGAATTGGAAAGATGCCAGAGGTCACAAAAGGAAACAAGACAAATAATCACTAGTCTCAAATATTTTACATAGTATGAATTTCTGTATCTTGATATAAATTTAAGGTTTTTATTGCCAAACTATATTAATGTTTCTATTCTTGTTTCAGGTATTGTACTTATGTCCCTCATTTTAGAATGTTATGTAAACTTCTAATCTCTGAATGCTATTATGAAGAAGGGCAGGTTAGCAGTTAGTCATCTGTAACAATCAAAATTGTAGTTAGATTAGGTATGTTTCCACAGTTAAACCAATATATTGTAGATAGACAGATGATCTTCAGACACTTCAGAGACATACAGAATATGGCATTTAAGATAATTTAGTAACCTAGGGATTTTCATGACAGCCTCATAGGTCTGCTCTTGGCAGCACCAATATACATTATAAAACAATGATGGGCATTAAAGAATCTCCATATGAACTTTGATTTCATTGAAACAAAGCTAGACATTTGGATAAAATACACCCTTGCCTTTAATGCTGACAGTATACTTTACAAAATGTGCAAGAAGAACACAGAAGAGTAAGACTGTCATATTTTGTCATGACAAGGTAGATCAAACTTTTAAAATTTCCACTTCACAGGAATGTTGGATAGATATTCTAAGCCAGAAGGTCACAAACAGATGCTCCAAAGTTACAGAGGAACCTTGGGTGACTGTCTAGCCAACCAGCTGTTTCTGTCATTTCTCTAGTTTTGGAAGTTGCTTGCTATGTTTTTCCTGTTTTCCCAGGTAATACTATACCCTTCTCAGGTCTCTGATGGAGTTGATGGATAGACAGTTATAGTTACAGTTTTCCTTTTTACCAAATTCAGAAAAGAAACTAACAAAAGAATTGCAAAGTATATAAGGCTGAATGACATAAAAGCTTAAACTGTTTATCTATAACAATGATTTGCAGTCTAAAGATAGTTTTGGGTTGATAATACAAGTTACAATAAAAAATGAATTAGGAACACAAGGTTGGACTGACCAAGGTAGAATAGATAATGGAGTATTTTCTCAGAATTTACCAAATGCAGATTGACTGAATAGCATAAACATAATTCTTATCTGATAATTCTTCTGGTTATATATAGCTTTACTCTGTTAGAGTTAAAAATCTTTATTTTTTATTTAGACATAAAAGAGGGAATGTTGTAGTATAATCTTTTGTACACTGTGAAGATGTATCTTTCACAACATGCCTTCTGATTGGTTTAATAAAGAGCTCAGTGGCCAATAGTTAGACAAGTTGTTATGAGGATCTTGTGGGCAGAGAGAAAACAAAGGAGAGAAATGTAGTTGTGGGACAAATGCCAGAAGAGAAGGAAAGGGAACAGGACATATAGGAGAGGTAAAATCTACAAACCAGTGAAAGTGTGTTGATTAAGAGAAATTGCTTAACTTATGTCATAAGATCAAGTTAGAAATGAGCTTAAGCTAAGCCCAATCTTTCATAATTAATACTAAGTCCCTGTGTCAAGATTTGGGGGTTGGTGGTCCAAGGAAAACAGCTACAGTAGGCCCCACACTCAACAGTAAACTGCCTACACACAATGAATTTAATGGGATATTTATAGTCTCTTTGTTTCATATTGCATTTTTGGTCTTTCTGACATTTTGTTATATATTATGGCTTATGAATTTGTCTTTTGTGTTTTTAGTTTTCTCATGTGTGTGTTTCTTAAAATTTTCCTTTTGTTTTTTACTATTCTGGTTTACTTATTTGTTTTTTAAAGAGAGAGAAAAGCTGTGGAGTTGGTGAGGGTAGGTGGAAGGAGTTGAAATGAAGACAACCATAATCAGAATATATTGAATGAAAAAATTATTTTCAAGAAAAATAAAGAACTATTTAAAGTGCTGAATTATTATATATTTGTATACCTCTGAAATTATTTTTACATGTCTCAATTATTCAGCTTAGGAATTTGAATGAGAACTCTTAGAATGTCAAACCACAGACAAAAAAGGAACTTCAGAGATCACTTGGCAGTTTCAAGCACTCTTTTTTTTGCAAGGAACATCAGATAAGTTCACACAACCCATATTGCAGCTCATAACCATATACAAATTCAGTAAAGGAAGATTTGATGATTTCTTCTTACCTATATAGACATGAAGAACAGAAGTGGTCAACATATACACATGCAAACAAAATACAAACATAACATAAATACATCAAAATATTTTTAAAATTTAGTACACACAGTGGGCATTAATATTTGTCAGAAGATATTCATTTGCAACATCAGGATAGACATGAGTAAAGCACTGATTATTTCTTTTGACATATTCTTTGGCTCTTCTTTGGTGTGCAAATTAATCTAAAATTAATAATTATGTGGTGATTGGATTTCTCAAAAAGAGAGAAAACACTCTCTCTGTATTTACTACCACTTGTAGAATTATTTACAGTTTAAAAGATTTTATTGTATAAAACTTTATATTGGTAGGTGGTAAAGAAGGGAAGTGTTTGGTAGTCACTGGAGTTTATATTACTATTTCTCAGAAAAATACATTGTATATCTAATTAACTGCCCAGTACTGAAAACAGTATCTTGTAATTGGCCTGTATGTGTAAAACTTTGACTGGAATTTTATAGGCTGAGGTGCAATAATAGTAGCTGTCTTGGAAATGAAGGAAACAGAGTTAACATTTTCCTTACTTGACGATCAGTGGATTTTCTGTTGATATAATATTCTGTCCAGCAGTTCTGAGGTTCAGTCTGGGGTGAAAATACGTCAGTCACTTGCTAGTGATGAAGTACTCTTTGTCAGTCCCTGAATTATTTAAAAATACCTTGTAATTCGTCAAACCCATCATGTAATATCAGCAACCCAAATAATGGTTCATCTCAGAAGCTGAGTGAACTGATGAAAGGTTTAGGGAGGGAGATTAATTTTTTGTTGCTTTGTGACTCAAGCTCATTTTTTTCCCTATTGTCAGAGTGAACTGAAAAAAATACCCTCACCTACAACAAAACAAAACAAAAGAACAACAACAATAAAAATAGAACGTTGAAGTACTTTATAGAACCAAAAGTGGCCTTTTTTATAAGTGGTGTCTGTGTTTTATCAGGCAGAGGCAATGTGACACATCAAAGTGAAGCTTTTATTAATAAGTACTGATAATTAACTGATAGAGTTAATACTTTCATTCATTTATTTTTCTACTAACCTTAAAGTTCCAGGTTGTCATATGGTATTTGTTTTTATCTTTTATTTTGGTTGATTTCCTTCTTTCTGCTTCCCCTCATCCCATTGCTCCTTCTTTCTCTAATGTGACCTTTCTCCCCAGCCTTTATTTTTCTTCCTCCTGCTGGATTGTTTTTCCTGACCCACTTCCCTAAAACCTCCTTTGTTCTACTTTTATGATCTTCTTATAGTTTTCTAGAATTACATTTGTTTTCTTCTAGATTCACTTATTTAAAATAGAAGCTAAAATCTACAAATTTTAGAATGCATGGTTTTTTTTTAGCTTGGGTTATATTTATTAATATAATATTTCCTTCTAACATTATAATTGTCCTTCTGAACATTTTCCTCTTCGTACAATAAAGAATTTTCAAGGTTCAATCCGTGCCTCATTGTTAGTTGCCACATACATTAAGGACCAATGTGGTTTAGTGTGGAATCCTAGTCAAGGAGGAAAACATGGCTGGATCTCTATTCCAGATTCCCATGTTTTATCTCACATTTATTCTTATCTTTTGGAGCCATATTATCAGTAGAATTTGCTGTGGTACAGCCTGGGAATGATGAAAGGGACACACTCCAGCAAATAACTTAAATATTGCATCTTGTCATTTTCATTTCTCCATGTTTGTAAATCTTTAAACTTGGTTTATATCCCAGCCTCTGCCATTATTATGAATGACTTTTTTTTTCAAATAGGCATCTATTGACCTCAGAATTAACTTTTGTTTCAACATAATTTAATTATATACACTAATGGTTGTATATAAAGACTTATCTTCAGGACTTCTGTTCGATCTCTAAAGTGTTCATTTTAAATTCACTTTTATCCACTGGTAGTAAACATTACCATTCTCTCCTTTTCCATGGTCTTATTTATCATTTTGCCCTTTTGCTTTAGTCCTTTATTTTACCTTTTCCATTTTCCAGTAATGTCTATAAATACCTGCAATATATATCCAATTATATATTGAATAGAGAAGACCTGTAGCATACATCTGGAGTGATAAGCAATATTTAGATTTAATAGATGTTTTTAAAGAGTAAACAAACAGACAAGTACTTTATTAGTAGAAGTGGCTACTCAAACCCTAGCAACGGATTAATAAATTGAACTTCTTTACCAAAACTGTTAAGTTCTCTGTCCTTAAAATTTTAGATTGTTTAACTTTGTTTTATTCAGATCAACCTGTCCTCAATACCCACTGAAACTTTAAAACAGAACTCACAGTCTGTCAGTGTTCTGTTCCTTATACTCTTATTATGCATTTCAATTTTTAACATGACTACCTTTCTCAAATACTAAATGCTCACGTTCAAATACTATATCCACATGCTGAGTTTTCTATTACCTTCAAATGAAAATATGATTTCATTATTCATTGTTTTATAGTAGTGATCAAGTTTTCATTGTCAACAAAATATTAAGAATAGATAAAATATCTAGTTTTGTGACAGGAGAAATGACTTAGTGATTAAGAGCAATTTCTGCTCTGGTAGAGGCCTGGAGTTTGGTTACTAAGCTTATTACTCCCTGTTACTCCGGCACATATCTGAAAATGAATACACACAAACAAATAAAAGTGAAATAGATCGGTTTCCTTTTGAAAATAGATTCTTCTCTCATAAAATATATGGCAGTCACAGTTTCTCTTCCCTCCTCCCCCCCCACCGAGCTCCACTCATCTTCCCTCTCTCCCATATTCAGTCCTCTGTTTTCTTTTCAGAAAAGAGCAGGCCCCGTAGAGATGACAGTCAAACAGGACAAAACAAGAAACAAATGAAACAGTTGTATAGCTTGGTCTATTGGTGGGAATCCTAACAATGGGGACAGGGACTGTCCCTAGAGCTTTGACTCGTTCTTGGGAAACGGATTGTCTTGTTCAGCCTTAATACAAGAAGAGGTGCTTAGTCTTACTGCAACTTGATATACCATGTTTTGTTAATACACACAGGAGGCCTGCTTCTTTCTGAACAGAAGAAACAGGAAGAATGGATTGGGATGTGGGGCAGAGCAGATGTGTCAAGGCCCAATGGGAGGAGAGGAGAGAGGGGAAAACGTAGTTGGGATGTTAAATAAATAAAAAATAAATAAATAAATAAATAAATAAATAAATAAATACAAATAAATAGTTGACAAGATGAAATCTCTCATATAGAGGCTTGAGAAGGTAACCTAATAGGAGAGGGAAGGTCTCAAGATAAAGAGTCCTGCTACCTGGTACCCACTCCTACTACTAGGATTCTCACAGAAACCCCAAGCTAACTGCTACCACATGAACACAGTGGTCTTGATTCAGACTCATGCAAGTCCACTGCTTGCTACTTGAGTCTTTTTCAGACCACGCGATCACTGCTTAATTGTTTTATTGGTCTATGTTGCCCTGGTATTCCTTATTGCTCTCACTCCTACAGTTTTTCCTCTGCCTCTCTTCCCCCTATTCTCCTCCTCTTCTTCCTCTATCTCTAAGGGGAAAAACCCAATGGAGACCTCCAATTTAGTCTCTCTCTGTATAATGTCTGACTGCTGGTTTCTGCATCTGCTCCCATTGGTGCTAGAGGAACCCTCTCTAATGACTAGTGGACAAGGCAGTGATCTATGCTTATAGCAGAATGTTCTTATGAATATAAGTGCTGGTTCTTTGAAAAGAAAATCAGCATTAACAGATGGTTGGCCCTATTAACCAAAAGACAAAAACAAGACTGAAGAAAGACACTTAAAAAAATCCCACACTAGCTCAGAATTGAGAATAACATATGGTTATTTATACTTAGGGGTAGACTCACAAATCAGAATCATCTGCTAAAATGGACAACAGCAATCAAATCCTGCAGCCAGAAAAGAGGCCAGATCCACACTTTACATTAGTATAAATAGTGTAAGAGGCCATGCCCCAGTGGGTGGGTAACTAAAGGCTAATGGCTGTAGGATTTTCTACAGCACAAGACCTAAGTTAACAGGATCAAAAGTGAACATGGAAACATTACAACAGACACTAAAGTAATTCTGAACAGTATAAAGGAATATTTTTAAAAATCTGTACACAATTTAGTTGGAAAACATAAAAAGTAATGGATGAATGAATTTGTAAATTCAGCCAAACTATAAAAATTAAATGTAGAAGAATTCAACAACTGATACAAAAGCATAAAGCATGAAGATATTAAAACAGAATTCTACCAGACTTTCAAAGAATATCTATAGCCAATCCTTCTTCTACTATGAAAGAAACAGAAACAGTAAGAACATTCCTAAACTACTCTGATGAAGCCAGTATCAATCTAATACCAAAATCATTCAAAGCAAAAACAACAATAAAAGCTACAGACCAATATTCCTGTTGAACATAGACTCTAAAAAGCTCAATAAAGTAAATATAAAGCTCAAATGAAAAAATACACAATATTTTATCCCTGAAATACATAGATTGCTTAACATAAGCAAGTTGATAAATGTATAAATCACATGAATATACTTAAAAATCATGTGATCATATGAATAGATGCTGATAAAGATTTTAACAAAATCCAACATGCATTCATAAAAAAAGTAGAGAAACTAGGCTAGAGGGAACATACTTCAACATAATAAAAACTATATATAAAATTATTTAGTCACTATCAACCTAAAAAAAAAAAAACTTGATCACATCCCACTAAAGTCAGAAAGAAACAAGTAAGTCCACTATCCCCTTATCTTTTTTATACTGTTCTTGAATTACTAGCTGGAACAATGGCACCAATGATTGAAATTAAAGGGATATAAATAGAAAAATTAAAAAAGAAAACTTGTAGATGACATGGTGCCATACATTAATAGATGCCAAATATTCTACAGGAGGACTTCTAGAAATGATGATCAAATTTAGTCAAGGGAGAATACAGAATCAAATTATTATGTATGCTGTGAAAATCATTGGTGAATAAAGAAACTGCCTGGGCCTATTGATAAGGCAGAACTTAAGTAGGCAGGGAAAACTAAATGGCATGCTGGGAGAAAGGACGCAGGGTCAGAGAGAAGTCATGTAGCCCCCCCAGAGATAGATGCTGGAACATTTCCCCATAAGCCACTGTCTCGTGTAGATACACAGTTTAATAGAAATTAGTTAAACTAAGATGTAAGAGTTAGCAATTAAGAAGCTAGAGCTAATGGGCCAAGCAGTGATTTAAATAATATGGTTTCTGTGTGATTGTTTCGGGTCTGAGCTTCCAAGCAGCTGAAAATGAACAAGCAGCCTCCTTACAACAAAATTGCACAAATTTGGTTTTTCTATCCACCAACAATGTACATACATAGAAAGAGCTCACAAACCCACACCCACTCACAACAGTCTCTACCAGCTAAAAATTCTAAGAATAAGCCTAATCAAGTAAGTGAAGAAACTTTACAACAAAAACTAATTCTCTGTAGAAAGAGCAAAGCATTAGAAAATGGAAAGACAGTCCATGCTCCTGATTGGACAGAATTAATATTATGATCATTGTATCAAAATACATTTGAATTTCAATTCCAAATGAAACCCGGATCTTGTTCTCCATGGAAATAGATAAAACTATTTTAAAATTCATATGAAACCAAAAAAGATCTTGGATATACAAAATCATCTGGAGTATAAAGAATAGTGATAGGAAATAATAGTTATAGTCACAAATTCATATATTAAGCTACATTGCAGAACCATGGTGATACAAACACCATGGTAATGGCACAAAAAAACTGGCAAATACACAAACAGCACGTAATTGAAGATCCAGAGATACTACTACTACTACTACTACTACTACTACTATTATTATTATTATTATTATTATTATTATTGGTTTTTCTGTATAGCTTTGGAAACTGTCTTGGCACTTGCTCAGTAAACTAAGCTGGCCTTGAACTCACAGAGATCCACCTACCTCTGCATCCCAAGTGCTACAATAAAAGGTGTGCAATACCATCACATGGCAAAGATCCAGAGTTATTACACCTAACTTCAGCCACTTAATATTTGACAACAATGTCAATGCCAAATCATATGCTAGAGAAAGGAGAATACTTTCAATAAATGTAATGGGGCATACTGGATGTTCACATTCAAAAGCAGGACATCAGACAGTATTTGGTACCTCGCATTAAAAAAAAAAGCTAACTCCAAATGTATAGCAGATCTAAACCGAAATTCAAAATACTGAAATTTCTAGAAGAAAATATACACAGCACCCTACATATTATACAAGTATTAAAGGACTTTCTGAATAGAATTGTATTTGCTCCAGAACTAAAGCCAAATATTGACAACTGGGATTCATGAAGTGATATTCTACACAGTAAAAGAGACAATCAACTGGGTAAAGAAGTCTGTACAATAAAAAAGAATCTTTGACAGCTGCACATCTGACAGAAAATTAGTATCCAGAATATAAAAGTAACTCAATACAAAAGAGTAAATAAAAACAAATCCTCAAAGTAATCTGTTTCAGACATAAAACATAAACAGAGAATTCTCACAAAAGGGTAAAATTGCTAAGTGACGGAGGAAATGATGATCTGTTTATGTGTTGTTCTCATTGGTTAATAAAGAAAGTGCCTTTGCTTTTTGACAGGACAGTATTTAGATAGGTGGAGTAGACAGAACAGAAATCTGGGAGGAAGTCAGGCAATCGCCATGCCTCTCCTCTCTGGGTCAGATGCAATGGAGCCAGCCACCAGGTCAGACATGCTGAATCCTTCCCAGTAAGCCACCACTTCGTGGTGCTACACAGATTATTAGAAATGGGTTAGTCAAGATGTGAGAACTAGCCAAGAAGAGGCTAGATATAATGGGACAGGCAGTGTTTAAATCAATACAATTTGTGTGTTGTTGTTTCGTGACATAAGCTAGCCAGGCAGCCGGGAGCTGGGCAGCAGGAATGCAGTCTGCAGCCTCATCACTACAGTTAAGAAATATGTTTTTTAAAAAATCTTCATTGTTCAGAGGAATAGGAGTTACAAATCATACAATGATGCTATTTTATCTCACATTGCTAAGAATGTCAAAGATCAACCAAACAATAGACAGAAAAACCTGGAGGGAATGAATGGTAAAGGGAACTGGCATTCACTATTGGAGGGATTACAAACTAACCAGCCACTCTAATTTGAGTGTTTAGAGTTCTTTAAACTAAAACTAAATTTACTATAGGTCCCAGCTGCACCACTTACTGGCAGATGTTCAAAGGGGTTGCCATTCTACTTCACAGGTACTTGCTCTGTCATATTCACTGATGTTCTGTTTACAAGTGTTAGGAAAAGGAAACAACCTAAATATACTTAAACTAATGAGTGGATTAAAAAATTATTATATTTTTACTATAGAATACTATTCCACTATAAAGAAATATCAAATCATGAACTTTGCAGATAAATGGATAGAAATAAAAATAATTATATTAAATGAAATAACCCAGACCCAGAAAGAAAAAAAATCATGTGTTTACTTTCATCTAAGGCCCCTACATCCATCTCCAGATGTTTGTATATATATTAGAGCAACTATAGAAACTGCAAACATAAAAAGAGACCATTCTGGGTGTGGAGAGCTGAGCCCTGGGTAAGCTGGCTTTTGAATGGTTGAATAGGTGAGTTCTGGGTATAAGCTTATCTTAATACGTGTGGTTGAACAATTAAGGAAGATATTGTATGTGAACTTCTTGACTCCATTTGTACATGCACATGAATATAGACACTCATCCTCACACGTGTGTGTTCATACACACACACACACACATTTATATAAATGTGAAGAAAAATAAACAAAAAATCCAAATATGTAGCTTCTCCAAATGGTTTCTATGAGTGAAACCACAGACTTCTTGCAGATAGACACTTCTTTCCTTAAATTACAGAGGTAAAGACAGTTTATTTTATTCATTCTTTCTGTATGCAAAATAACTTTTCATTCTCTCTCTCTCTCTCTCCCTCTGAATATTAAAATTCAACTGTCAATAGCTGCCATTTGTGGTAAATTAGAATCTTGATTTGGATGCTTTATCTAATTTACACACATATAAATGAGTTGGGTATTTTTAATTCCTGATGGTATAAAACAAAGGTCTCAGAATATTTATTACACTGAGCTGGAGGAAAAAGTGACTGTATTTTAAAAGAAAAAAATGAAATCCCTGGCTAGAAAGCAAATGATGAAACTCTGAACTCAAATTCTCTGCATCCAAAGCTCTCAGCAGGAGAATTCTTTGATATACAAAATTTATATTCACAAGGCAAAACTGAGATGTGAGAAGTGACCTCATAGACTAGTCAGTGTCATCTAACTCTGGGGATTCAAGAGCTAGCTTTTTAATAATTAAGCACTATTATTGCATCTAACTTAAAAAATCAAAAACAGAAGTTATATAAATGTGAGTGTCCACCTATGCTCATTTCAGTACCTGTGATCCCTTGCAATGGTGACAATAATGAGTTTGAGCCAGTCTTGCCCTCTATTCATAAGTCAGGCCTATGGAGATTCAGTCCTATGCTTCGCTGCTTCCAAGAAGTCACTCTCTGCCATAGGGTAATGATCAGCCAACATCACCTCTGCCTTTCAAATATATCCCTTGTGTCGTATAATATTGTGAAATAACATTGCAACAGAGAATGATGTTTAGTGTGTAACATCAATAGAAACATCTTCCTGATGACTTCTTGGGATACCAGGAAAATTTTTCTTTCTTTTTAATTATTACCTAAAAAAATACCAATCCCAATTCCCATTCCCTCCCCTCCTCCCACTTCCCTCCCTCTCCCTCCACAGACCCTCCTCCCAACCCCCCAACCCTAAGGGAGTGCCATGTACCCCCCCGTGGAAAGTCCAAGACCCGCCCTACTACATCTAGGTTGAGCAAGGTTTACATCCAAAGAGATGTAGCCGGTATATGTCGTAGAGACACATCCTAGTGTCACTATTAGTTGCCCCTCAGTCTGCCCCAGTTGTCAACCCCCTTCAGGGGGGCTTTGTTGTTCCCATGCTCATTCACTCCCAGTCCATTTGGAGTAGGTGAGTTCCCATTAGCTCAAGCAAACTATTTCAGTGGATGACCCTTCATGGTCTTGAATTCCTTGCTCATACTCTCACTCCCTCCACTCTTCAACTGGATCTAGGGAGCTCATTTCAGTGCTCCGATGTGGGTCATTGCCTCTGTTCCCATCTATTGTTGGATGCAGGTTCTATGGTGATATTTAAGATAATCATCAGTCTGACTACAGTGTAAGGTCAGTTCAGACATCCTCTCCTCTATTGCTTAGTGTCTTAGCTGGGGTCATTGCTGTTCTTGAGCATTTTTCTAGAGCCAGGAATCTTGCTAACTCCTTAATGGCTCCCTCAATCAAGATATCTCTTTCCTTGCTCTCATATCTGTCCTTCCTTTATCTCAACTATCCCATTCCCTCAAGTTCTCCTCAACCCTCCTTCTCCCTTTTTTTTCTACCCCTGCCCCCCCTGCTCCCAAATTTTGTGGGTACCAGGAAATTTATATCATAGTTTTTACTGCCCAGATGTTGGGGGAGGAAGCAACAAAAATGAAGCTAGCAAAAAGAGGAATAAAATTAAATAATAAAATGAAAGAGAGACAAACACAGAAACATATCTTGACCTTAGCCTGCTAAGGTGATGATAAGATGGAGGCAAGGTCTCCAGATGTTTCATAGTGAATCAACCATTATAGTCTCAGCTACAGCAAACTGGGAAATATAAAGAAGAGCTGAAAATAACAATATCGTATCAGAAGAAAAATACTTTTTCTTTCTTTAAAAATACATAAGCATTTGAAGAAGAAAAACAATGTTGGAACAGCAAATAAAAGGCACATTCATTAAAAGTTAATGGTGTAGGATACAGATAATGAGAAATAGAAATGGAATTCATAGAGACATATTATCCTTGCCATGCGTGGCAAAATATAATGTATAATCAACATCACTGCACAGTTCCTAGGGCTATTTTTATACCAGGGCCTTTAGAATCCAAGCCCATTAAAGATTCATAGTCCCCAAGCCATGTGTTTTCCACAGTTAGAAGCGTTTATATCAAGTGGGCAAACTGTTTGCTAACTGAAACACTAGCTATTTCCCATTGTAATAAAGACAGCATTGGTTTGCCCGACTCATTCATCTTCTAAGTATAACGTGAGGGCATGTGACTGGGTACTCACTTTTAAGCCAGAACAACCCAGGGCTGAGCAGATTTGCCTCTACCAAAAAGAAAAATAAAAGAAGGGTTGGGGCTACAGAGGGAAACAGAGGAGGGAGGAAGGAGGGATGATATAGAATGACTTCTGCAACAAATACATGGATCTCTCTCTGAGGGAGTCTCTAGATAAGTTTAATTGAGGTACAAAATTCCACCCAAAATGTGGGCATCACCTTTCCCTGAGCTAGGGACTCAGAATATTAAAACAAAAGGAGAAAAACAATCTCTTCTTGAGTGCCGATGCAATGTAACCAGTTGCCTCCCATTCTTGTACCATGACTTCTCTGCCCTGCTCAAATGTGAGCCAAGTTCAAGCTGACCTTCTTTACAGTTGTTTTTGTTAGGTGTTGGTGACAACAATGAGAACAGGGCTAATTCAGATACTATAGAGATTGGAGATCTGCAACACCTTTAACACAATTTTACAGACTAAGGACTTTAGAGGTTCGTTTTCTTTGAGTTGGTAATCAGCATGGTCCATTCTTGTCCTGAACTGCCTGATGTGGGTTCTGAGAACTGAAATCTTGTTATCTGCAAGAACAGGACAAGGTTAAGCCATGGAGCCATCTCTCCAGCTCTCAGCTTTTACTTCTAATAAGTGAGATACAAGATCAGTTCTAAATAATAAATGATTGTTGACATGCCCACAGAATTTTAGTAATATAACACAGCAGCCTCAGAGTGCTGTATTTCCAGTATTTCTCTACCACTTATACTTCCCACCCTAATGTTATGCCTTTCCTCCAGTTGGGATCAAATTTATTATTGCTTCTGTATCCATGAGCTTCTTTGGTATTCTTCACTTTCTTAAATCTGTATGGTAAAATTATTAAGATTTTTCTCTCACACAATTCTTTCACCCATGTGCCTCTTGTTTCTTTCTTCTCTTCCTTTTCTCATTTGCTTTTATTTCTTACACAACAGCAAAACTACTTAGTTCACAGAATACATATACCCAAGTGTTTTATTTACTTTTGATTGTTTTGACGTGATATTGCTTCCAAAGGATGCTTACTTCCTACTGTGGACCTAAACAATGCATTTTCTCTTTAAAGATTATGTCTTATATTTATATATATGTATGTATATGTATGTGAGTATGTCCCACATATATAGTGATTAGGGGCAGAGGAAAACAGGAACTGAGCATAGAGAAAGTATGTAACATGTCTGCAAATAAGTTCTCAGCAACTTCAGAAGAGTTGTTCAGTCAAAGACTGAACTCTCCAGAATTGGCCTAAGTTTCAGCATGTCCTGGACTAACTCTCCAGCCTCTGCCTCTGAACATGGTTGATAGTGAAGCTGAGATAATTTTTTAGTGAGTTCCCACCACTAATATGTAGGAGAGAGAAAAAATTAATCTTGAAAGGGAGTACTGCATTTGCCACAATGCTAAAAATAAGTAATCTAAATGAGTAAAGTCCTCAATGGGTGTGTCTGTGGAATGAAGAGAGCAGCTTGGAAGATCTGATTTCCCAGTTCCCCTTCATTCTGTACCTTTGCTCCATGATAGCTAACTCTTTTATGGGTGAGAGCGAAATTAAGAATCTTCTACAGCTGAATGATTTAGAGGATTTCATTTCACAAATGTTAATTTTAGTCTTGTCACTTCCATGGAGGTGATATGATTGAACAGTTGATAAATTCACAATTCTTGACTAATGTTCAATTATAATTATAATGTTACTATAACTTCTAATAGAAAAATGAATAAAAGAACTTTAAAAGACAGGAAGGTGAATTGGGAGGGGGAGACATAGTCCTATCTTTTGTGGATTTAAAAAAATGCTATGAAACTGTCAAAATATTAGAGTAAGGTTTTTATAATGTTTCTATTACAAATTTATAGATAGCCTAGAAATCTTCACTACTTCTTATTCATTCTATCAGAAAAATGAAGATCAGAAGAATTTAATCAATTAACTTGGCTCTCTGGTTAGTTAGGAATTTGGTAAATGACATATAAAACATTCTAATTTTTCAGTGTAATTTCATTAATATTCTACAGTCAAAGAGTGTACAGTTTTCAAGCCCAGGAGCTTTCAGCACTTCTTACATAATTCACTTTTCAAAATTATATAACTATATTCATCAATAAGCAGCATTCTCTCTGTTATCAAACATGTTGCTTTGTATGAGTCAAAGTCTAATGTCTGTTATTTGCATATTTTTATAGCATACAAGAAATTGAGGTAAATGTCCTGATTGTTGACAGTTCTTAAGGTAAGTACCAAATAAAATAAAACAGAAGGGATAGAAGTATTCAAGATCATTGTATATAAAACAGAAGTAACAATATAAAGCAACTATATCATTTCCTTTGTTCTCTTATTGTGACTATATTGATGGGCATTCATTCTTTTCACCTATAACATATAACCATAACCATAACCTATATTGTAATTTGTTAGATTTGCTTGCTAAAATCATGTTCAGAATTTATACAGTGATACTTATTTGAATTTATTTTCCTTTAGTACATTTTTTTAATATTTTCTTTGATTTTATGATGATAATATGACTGTCATAAAATGAGGCAGAACTCATTCTCCTCTGAAATTTTTTACAGATTATATCTAGATATGGATATTGTTTTCACTTAAATACCCAAGAAAATTGACATGAGAAGTTACCTGAAAATGTGATCATAATAAATTTACAATTACAAAGTCAGATTTTTCCAGTAATCAAAGCCTAGTCAGTTACCTGGATTTATAGCAATGAGCCATGGCATCTGGCAATTCATCCAGCCCTTCGTTTTTATTTATTTTCTTTCATAATTTTAGATTTAATTTCTTCAACTTTAAAGTGAAGCAACTATTTTCCAATTTTTTTATGAAAACAAGGATCTGGATGTTAATATTCATTCAATACTGCTCAGGTGAAACTGTTGTGAATAAATGCTATGTTGAACTATCTGTTCATTAGTTATAGAAAACTTATTAAATGAAAAGTGTGAGCTCATTGTCTATGAGTTAAAAAATAATCCAGATACTAAAGGAAGAAACATCACTTAGAGTTTGTATTTGGTACTTAAACTGGTTTTAACTTCAAAGGAAAGAATGTAAAAAGAAGAAATAAAGGTCTCCATGCCTTTGGGTAGCGATGCTCTGAAGTGAACCGACAGTCATAGTCTATACTGCACGTTTTCATAGCAATGTGGTCTCAAAATCCTACAGTTCTGTTAGGTATATACTATTTGGGGTTAATCCTATTAAAGAAGGTAGTATAGTAATAAGAATATGAAGAGGGGTAGTGTTAAAATATATTTAATATTATTAATTTGCAGTAGGAAGTAAGCTTAAACTCATATGAATTCATATTTAAAACATGAACTGAAGCATTTAACAACTTAATAGAGATGTGAAAACATAAAGAGAACCTTAAAGAACTGTGTAATATTAGTATTTAAGGAAAAATCATAACAGTAAAACACAAAATGAAAGGAATGACACCACATTGTTTTTATTTTATTTTATCTTAGGTGTTTTGCATACACATCTGTCTAGTGTGCCGGGTGCCTCTGAGGGCTAGAAGAAGTCAACTGATTCCATGGAACTGCAGGGATGCACAGTTCTACATCACACAGGTGGTAGGAACTGAACCTGGTACCACTGGAAAAGTAGTAGCGCTCCTAAACACTACGCCTGTTCTCTAGCTCTCAGGTAATATATCTAGACAAGAATAATTTGAATAGTCTCTCAATGATCACAGTTTAAACAACAACAACAACAACAACAAAACACTAATGACATTCTATTTTAAATGCAGGAATTTTCAATGATGGTTCTTATTTAGTTATTTGGCTTTGGCTCAAAATAGTCTGTGTTTGAGATTCACTGTGTTTCTGGATCTGTGAATACATAGCTCCATAATGTTTAAAAAGTTTTACTCGGATATTTGAGCTATATATAATGTTTGTAATTACTTTGTCATCTTTATTGAGAACATCACTTTTATCTATATTAGGACACTTGAAGTTTTCCTCAGCTCTAAGGTATGTTCTAATTACTTTGATGATAAAAGAAGTTATTAATTTTCCTTTGCTTGCCTTTGAATAGCTTTTGTCTATGTTTTCAAATATACTGAAATTGTCCAGATTGTATCATCTCCTTTCTCATGTGTAGAGTGTACATGCCAGTTTATATATTACTTTTGATTACTAAATGTTCAATTTCAGTTTGTATGTAACTATGTTAGCTCTGTGGAGCTCTCTGAGTAAAATGGACACCTTTGTGGCAATTGTTTAAATGCCTTTGGGAGATGGATGTAACACTGTGTCATTGTACAATCTCTATTAATTTATTTTTCTCTTTATCACAAACTCCTTCATATGCATGGTTTCTTTGATTATATCAAACACTGTACTTTCTAAAAATAACATTGAATACATTCATAGGCTTACATTCTTTGTTCAAGAGTATAGTTAAGAATTTTACAATAATCTGTCCTCTAAAGTACTTCCGATATTTATCTGATGTGGTCAGAAACTGCTTTAATAGAGCGTAATTTATCTCCATTGTTGAGGCAAGACTTCTATAATTGTTATACTCCAATGAATTTGTGTGCTTTCCATTCTGGTTAGTAAAAATAGAAACTTTTCCTGGCCAGCAGGTATGCTGCCAGCTTAGAGTTCTCAGAGACTCATTCAGTGTTCTACATGCGCAGCTGAAACTGCTATTATTTTTTTCTCTTTATTTGTTATGGGTTATTATTTTAGATGATAATTCCAAATATAAGTTTCCAACCTCATATAATAGAATAAAAATAAAATTCAGTGGGTTAAAGGGAAAATGACCAATGAGTCATTGATAGACTTTAAGGAGATAAATAACAGTGTTGGTGACAATAGACCTTTATATAATCTACAATCACAAAGGTTTGTTTTTGTTTATGTGGAAGTTTGATTTTAGAAGTAAAAGTTCTATAGATATTGATATATAATGTGTAAATGAGACTGATACTGGAGTAGTTAGAAAAATCATGTTCAAGGTTAGTAATTCATGCAGTAGAGAGAGTTACAGTTTAGACAGGTTGAAATGGAGCAGTCAAATTTCTCTGATGGAGCTGAAATGAAGTGTTGGCAACATGTCATAATTTTTGTGTAGGGTACCTGTGAACTAACTAGTGTGGTGGATGGGAAGATAATTGGTTGAAAACACATATGAATAAGTTTCAAAGGAATAATGATTGGAATCTATGAAATCTGGTAAACTATATGGAAAACTAAGTTGACGTTAGCATAAGAAAAAAAACTCATATCTCCATTTCACCCTGAACCACTCTGATGAGGGGTAATGAGATGCTTGAGACATATACGATACTGACTGAGAAGCACCCTCAGGATGAATGGACTATATATGAGTATGTATCATGTTTAACTTGGTATCACCTTTGGATTAGGATATTTTATAATTCTATAAAAGTGAATAACAGACAAATATAAATTATATCTGTGAAGCTAATATCTTACCTAAAATTGGCGAGAAGAATTTATGACATACTCACACACAATACTGTCCTGAAATTCTGGTACACAATGATGAATGCTGTTGACAGGTTAGAGTCTTATCTGTGGTCTTTATTCAAACTAAATATATCTGATTCTGTGTTCTCTTTAAAGTAGTCTCATTATTGTATATTGAATTATATACATTTAAATATGGGTACACTTTAACTTTCTCTAAAAGTCAAAGAGTTTGAATTCTACAGATATGATACAGAATTATTTTTCATTTAGAAATTTAAATAAAGTATAACATCCACATTGGAAAACCCAGAAGCCTGAGTAATTAGAGGAGCATCTTCCCTGTCATTGTTTATAGCACCAATTTGCTTACTTTGAGCTTCATAAATAAAACACTTACAATATTACATTTTGGAATTAACATAGAAATGGTTACTTATAATGAAAATATAAAAGTATTTTCAAGAACCATAGCAAGGTCTTACATTATCATTCAAAAAATGCCTTCACATGAAAATAGAACTTAGTGGAAACTATAGTACCATATGATAATAACCTATATTTATAAACATTTTTGTATATGATTATCGATCTATTTATCTCTATGTGTATAAGCATATATGTATGTACATGTATATTTACATGTGCATATTTTCTAAGTGTATACATATGTACATACATATGTATATGTCTATAAGTATATATGCATATATGTGCACATATGTATTTACATATCGAATATATGTATTTGTGTCCCCATGTATATATAAGCATATGTGAGTATAAGTATATATTTACATACATGGATACATGTATGATTGTGTATATTAATATAGATGCTGTGTATATCTGATCTCAGAATAATATTATGCCTCTTCACTAGACTTTGAATAGAACATGTTCATGATGTCCCACAACAGAACTATATCATCAATATCAATTGATACATTTACAATAGGAGTTTGTATGATCACAGATGAGTCAAACCTATGAAGATTTCTGCTCATATTTTTACCATTGATGGCCATAAGGGTTTGGCAGAAAAAATACTAATTCCGTATACACTGCACATTTTATTTCTGAAGGGAAAATTAATTTTTTAGATTCCTTAACTTGAAAGTTTTGAGAAAAATAAATTCATTCTAATCAATGACCGCCATTAAATTTTTATAATATTTAATTAATCTTGGACTTATATTATATCTGAAAATTCATGTTGAAGACTGATTGCAATGGTCATGAGGTATTTTACTGAGATGGGATATTGGGATGATGCATACTTAATACTGAAGAATACAGCATTTGACAAGTTGCATGAACAGAGATTTATGAGAATATTAGTATAGTAAAATTCCACAACTTAGCTCTCTGATTCTATACTTACCACAGCTGTACTGTATTTCATTATGGATTCACACTCTATTTATTTTGGCAGTTATTTTGGATTTCTATGGTTTGTTAATATTTCTGACCTTTTCTTCACACATCTGCTTTGATCAAATTTTCATCCATAGTTTGCCACTCAGTTACTCAGTGTGCATATGTTACAATTTAAATAAACAGAAAAATAACAGAGGAAAAAAATCAATGAACATCTAACCAATCCTTTGTTCTTTTGAGACAGGATTTTTCTGTGTGGCTTTAGAGCTTGTCCTGGAACTTGCTTTGTAGACTAGCACTCACAGAACTCTGCCTGCCTCTGCTTCCCATGTACTGGGAGTAAATGTGTGTATCACCACCACCCAGCATCTAACCTGTCTTAAACTTGGCTTCAACACAGCTTTGTGTCTCTATACAGCAAGCGGGTTGCATCAACCTTAAAGATCAGTTGTGACTACCACTCAATACATGGTGGCTGAACCCCTACTCTGGCTCTCACTTTTAATATTTTTTATACATGAGTTCATAATACAGATCAAAATCTTTAGCTTGAATGCAATCACATTGTAGCAATGGCAGAACAAAAACGACAAAATTAACAAAGTATAAAAGTTAAAATTAGTGCTCACTTGTAAAAATGGAATCAAAACATTACACGTCATGACTGGTGAACTGGATCTCACCTGCTCTATAAAGTTTTTAAAAAGTTTTTAAAAAATGAAGATAAATTTTATTATGATTGTTGGGCAGAAAAATTGGTTGCTTCTGAATTCTATCAGCATACCTTTGGTATCAAAAATACACTGAGGAATTTTAGCAAAGCAGTCATGTGCTTTGGGACAATGGTCTGGTCAGTTTGCAGTTATCATCAGACACAGAGCATTCAAGATGAGAATGCCTCACTAACATAAGGTATCAAGCCACATGGCTAACACAGACAATTATTATGGTCTAATTTAAGATTTACGAATTAGTTAATAAGAAGCCTAAGCTAATAGGCCAACCAGTTTATAATTACTGTAGACCTCTGTGTATTTCTTTGGTACTGAACAGCTGCAGGACTGGGTAGGACAGAAACCACTGTCAACAGCCATGAATCAGTTTTCACAGCAGTGAGCTAGTATCTGATGAGTCTTCTATGCTTTATTGGCTTCTGGAAATATGTCAGCCTCTCTGAAGTAGCATACAATTGTTATTCTATATTTCCTCAGTTGAAAGCATACATGTGTACCCAACTACAGAAGCCTGCATTGCAATTAGCAATGGACAGATTTTAGATAACTCTTAAATTTATTTTCAAATAAGGAAAATAGTCTGTATGTGAAAATTAATTTTTTTTCTTACCTAGTACATTTGAGCAGCAAATATTACCCTGTCCCCTGAAACCTTAAGGACATTACAAACACTACCTTTCCCTGCTGTTATTACAGTTGCCACACTGCATTCACAACCAAAGGCAAAGATCAGGCATGCCCAGAGATCACAGTAGAAGAAAGATTAAGGTGAACATAAGAGGAAAAGGACTTTACTTCTTGTCTTATTTATTTAACATTTTATTGAGACAAAATACTTGACCAAAACAACTTAAAGGAGAAATGGTTAATTCTGCCCTACAGTTCCAAGGTGATGTAGCTTACAAGCATGGATAATATTTGACGCCAGGATCCTGAGACTGGGTGGTCACACCATATTGGCAGGTAGGAAGCATAGAAGGAAGAGATATCAGATAGAGATGAAAGACATCAAGGCCTGTCTCCAGAAACCTACGTTCTCTAGCAAGACTCTATGTCTCAATGATTCCAAATCTTTCTAAACAGCAGCACAAAAGGAGACCAGCTATGCAAACACATGAGGCTATGGAAGACATTTGGAATTCAAGCCACAGCATTTCTATTTCGAGAAGTAATTGGTTTGAACTATAATATTTGATTTCTATCAATGAAGAACTTGGGCAGAATAATATTAAACACATTTCACACAAAAATTCAGAGACAAACATGGAAGCCTCGCATTTCTACAAGTGAAAGCAGATTCTAATTTTGAATTACCACAGCAAAATTAAATAAGAAAGAACAGGACTTTAATTCATAATACAATGGGGAGAAAAATCATACCATGCATTCCTCATCCTTCACACAGTTGTTATTATGAAGTAACTAACAGAATTCAGTTCAGCTCATGATAACTAGATAGGTCCCTTACTTGAAGTCTATCATGGCTTATGATTAAATTCTTTAAGGTCTTGAGTCTATATATAAAGTACTAGCATGCTTCTTATTTACAAGTTCAGGGAGTTAGGAAGAAATGTATGTAGTCCTAGTATCTGGTAGTAATCTTTATAGATTTTCCGCATTTTATCTCAAAACTCCACAATATGTTCAACATATACCAAAAAAGATGTTGCTTTTTTGTTCTCCCAAGATGGATGCAAATACATTAGCAAAGGTCAGGGAGTGTTAAGACACAATCTAAAATACAGAGGATAAAATTCACTCTCTCTGACCCCAATGATTTCCCTTAAGAACATATTCTACAAAGAACACTATTTCTTTGTGGCAGAAAACAAACAAACATACAAAAAAAAACTTAACTTATACATATTCAATAGAATTAAGTCATTTTATTTATGTATGAGAACTTAAAATACTAGTTTCCTAGTTATTTACATACTGACTGCTTTTATTTTGTCACCAATTCACTGTAACTAAAAAGAAGAAAGGCTTATAAAAAGGTTTGTTATCTTAGTGTTGCTCATCTCCATACCGAAGAGTAGGAACACTGTATGAAAAAAATTAAATACTTCATGGGTGTTGATTGAATGAGTTGTTGTTATTGAATAAATAAAAAAAGAAATAAATGAATTCTATTAAAGGTAAATTTTATAGTAGCCATAATTGATGACATCAGTCCCAGAAGTTGACGTGAAAATTTTCTCTATGAGACTGCCCAGCTTTGTAACATTACTTTTTATTATTATTATTAAAAATTTCCACTTCCTCCCCTCCCCCACTCCCTCTCCAGTCCAAAGAGCTGTCAGGGTTTCCTACCCTATGGGAAGTCCAAGGTCCTCCCCTCTCCCCCCACGTCCAGGAAGGTGAGCATCCAAACAGACTAGGCTCCCACAAAGCCTGTCCATGCAGTAGAATCAAAACCCAGTGCCATTGTCCTTCGCTTCTCAGTCAGCCTCCACTGTCAGCCACATTCAGAGAGTCCAGTTTGATCACATACTCCATCAGTCCCAGTCCAACCGTCATTGGTGAGCTCCCATTAGCTCAGGCTCACTTTCTCAGTGGGTGGGCACACCCCTCATCGTCCTGACTTCCTTGCTCATGTTCTCCCTCCTTCTGCTCCTCATTTGGACCTTGGGAGCTCAGTCCAGTGTTCCAATGTGGGTCTCTGTCTATATCCCCATCCATCGCCAGATGAAGGTTCTATGGTGATATGCAAGATATTCATCAGTGTGGCTATAGGAAAAGGCCAGTTCAGGCACCCTCTCCTCTGCTGCCCAAGGGACAAGGTGGGGACATCTCCTTGGATACCTGGGAACCCCTCTAGAGTCAAGTCTCTTGCCAACCCTAAAATGGCACCCTTAATTAAGATATCTACTTCCCTGCTCCCATATCCACCCCTTCTCCATCCCAACCATCCCATTCCCCCAAGCTCTCCCCATCCTCCCCCTTTCCCTTCTTTCTCCCCATCTCCCCTTATCTCCACCCCACCCCCACCCCCATGTTCACAAACCCTGCACAGCAATCTTGTCCACTTTAACAAATGGTGCTGGCATAACTGGATGTCAACCTGTAGAATAATGGAAACAGATACACATCTATCACCATGTACAAAACTCAAGTCCAAATGGAATAAAGACTTCAATATTAATATGACCACACTCAGCATGATAGAAGAGAAAGTGGGAAGTAGTCTAAAACACATGGGCACAGGAGACCACTTCCTAAGTATAACCACAGCAGCACAGACATTAAGGGCAACATTGAATAAATGGGACCTCCTGAAACTGAGAAGCTTCTGTAAAGCAAAGGACACTGTCATTAAGACAAAAAGGCAACTTACTGATTGGGAGATCTTCACTAACGCTGCATCAGACAAAGGTCTGATCTCCAAAATATATAAAGAACTCAAGAAACTAGACAATAAAACTCTAATTAACCCAATTAAAAATGGGGTACTGAACTGAACAGAGAATTCTCAACAGAAGAAGTTCAAATGCCCAAAAGACACTTAAGGTCATGTTCAACTTCCTTAGCAATCAGGAAAATGCAAATCAGAACAACTCTGAGATACCATCTTATACCTGTCAGAATAACTAAAATCAAAAACACCTATGCTGGAGAGGATGTGGAGTAAGGGGTACACTCATCCATTGTTGGTGGGAATGAAAACTTGTGCAACCACTTTGGAAATCAGTGTGGCAGTTTCTCAGGAAACTGGAAGTCAACCTACCTCAGGACCCAGAAATTCCACTCTTGGGAATATATCCAAGAGATGCCCAATGATACTACAAAAGCATTTGTTCATCTATGTTCATAGCAGCACTAATTGTAATAGCCAGAACCTAGAAACAACCTAGTGCCCCTCAATAAAATGGATAAAGAAGGTGTGACATATATACACTTTAGAGTTTTACTCAGTGGTAAAAACCAATGACACCTTAAATTTTACATGCAAATGGATGGAAATAGAAAACACTTTACTGAGTGAGATAATCCAGACCCAAAAATATGAATATGGTATGTATTCACTCATAAGTGGATTCTAGCCATAAATAAAGGACATTGAGCCTATAATTCATGATCCTAGAGAAGCTAACTAAGAAGGCGAACCCAAAGAAAAACATATAGTTATCCTCCTGGACATTGGAAGTGGACAAGATTGTAACGTTACTTTCATGAGCTTGTTATTTAACAAATATCCATTCACTATCTTTCATAGGGAAGACAAGAGAAAGGAATCATGGAGAATAATCAATCTCCCTAAGTGTAACATGAAGAAATTGAAATCGTTTACATGTAATATGTCTTCCACAAATAACCTACAGTATATCGCCTCATCTAGTTTATGGAAATATTAGCAGCAATGAGCCTGAAAACTGAGGCAACAGACATATGACTCACCCAGCAACTGATCCAATATCTGATCTTCTTGGCAATTATAGATGAAACATATATTAAGAAAACAAAATCTGTAAGTATGAGAATTATCTATTACAGATAAATTCATGACACCTATTTTCCTCCCCTCATTTGTTGTTGCACATAATTAATACAGCTCATCTTAAGAATTCAAGTAAGGTGACATACCACAGAAAATTATGTTTATAGGTGTTAGGTTTCATTTGTCTCGAAGGGACAAATGACTGAGGTGCCTATTAACATATCGAAGCAGACTCTGTTGATGAGGTTTTTCCAGCATCACTCAGTCCCTACCTGTTAAACTAAAATCATCACAGGGTACTACTGACTCTCATACTTTACCCATTACACTGATTTCTCTACCCTAAAGGCCTGGCTGCCCTTTTTCCTATAACCAGCCATTGTGGTTATGTGCCCCCCCCCCTTTTTTTTGACCTGTCGGTCTTCTGGTGTCCTGGCTTTTCCTGGTACCAACTCCCATCTCCTCACATGTCCTAGTACAGTCGGCTGGTTATGTCCACTCTGGAATCTCCTAGAAATCTCTGTGTCTTCCTGTAGTTTCTTTTTACCTACTAGAAACTTGCACCTCAGCCACTTAGGAGCAGTCATGTCCTTTTATTTTCTTTTTCATTCATAGGCATATTTGTTTCCTTTTGTGTTAAGCATTCATTTAGCACTCTTTCATTAATATTTAAACTGTTACATTAGCTTTCTTTAATTATTTATAAAAATTATCAATTATTTACTTTTATGTGATATGATGTATGTGAGTGTATATGTTTGTGTATATGTGTGGCTGTAAAATTTTCAAGGAATTAATTTAAAAAAAGAAAAACATCCTATTTTAGTTATTTAGTTATTTAATTACAAATAAGAAAGTTTTATAATTTCTTCTTTACATGAAATTATATTATTCCCCTTTTTTCTGACTTCATCCTATTCATGGATTTTTTGCTCACAGATGTACCAATAACACATTGTCATTATTGATATCATTGCAGGGGAAATATTTCTTTTTCTTATTTAGAATTGTACTACATAATTAGGACTTTGCAAATATAGAGTTTCTTTATTGTATTCTATAGAATATCTTTTTGGATGATAATGGAAGCAATAATAAATTTCAAATTGGCAAATTTGAGACTAAATGTATTTTCTCCCGAAACTGCCAACCTTTTTATTGCTATATCTGCAAATTCTGAAGTAGTACTTTGTGTCCCTTGTTTCTTGCTAATCAGATTCTTACATTTTAGTGTATGTCATAAATGTTGATGGGCAGCCCCACACTGCTGTGGAAATTTGGGTAAAGCAGTTTTCTTACTGAGGAATGGAGAATTTTAAAAATTATAATGAAGTGTTTATCTTTCTAAGAAAGCAGCATGTGATACAACCTTATTCACTTGTTTTCACAAGACCATACATGTAAATATAATTTAAAATAGCTTTACTAGTTTAACTTGTATGCCTTTGGAAGTACGGTGAGTCACAGAATTTCATTGTGATATTTTTATACTGATTCTTATATGTTTGTCTTTTTTCTTTACATTATTGACATTTTTATTTACTTTCATTTTTTAAAAATTTAAATTCATTTTTGAAAAAGTGAGGCTCATATGAAGTGAAGTATGATTATTTGTAACACCATTTTCTCCCTTTCACTCCCCTCATACCTCCTCCAAAAAGTTCTCCTTAATTTTATGTCTTTTTATTTTTCTGAAACCTGCAAATTCCAATTAGTGCTGCCCTTTCTGCCTGGATGTGGAACCACCACCTCATCATTGGAAAACTAATCGTGACCACACTCTCAATGATGCTGGTAACAACACCTTCTGTGATTCCATGAGGGAATATCATACCCAGAAGACAATGTTTCATTTTATAACATTTGGTTCTTATCTTCACCTTATCATATTCCTTCCACCATCCATAATTTTTCCTGTGAATTGATGGTGATGAGCTCAACAGGCACATATTCTCACATACAGAAGCATCAGTTTAACTCAAGACTTCTCTTGTAAATGAGTGTTCTGTTACAGATGAGCTATTTAAATAATTAATTGATTAAAGTAAGAATGCTTGAAAATATACAAAATGAGATCATCTCAGATTACCCATGAATGGAACAATTTAAACCACTAATGAATAAGTATGGCAAATGTCAAAGAAAACTATATCTAGTGATTTTTCTTAGTAAAGTTAACAGCTAACTTCTGGGATATCTGAATATTGGGCCTAGAAGATGCCTCAGTGGTTAGGAGCTCTTGCAGCACTTCCTAAGAACTCAAGTTTGATTCCAGGCAACAACATTGGGCAACTCAATGACTCCAGCTCTGGCAGATCAAATATTCTCCTCTGAGGCCACTGATAACTGTACTGAAGAACAGATATTTGCCACTACACATGCAAACACATAATTAAAAGTACAAATAATTGTTTCAAATGAACATTTTCAAAAGAAATTTTATTTAAATGAGTCAGAATGTAAACTTGCTGTTGGAAGTCTTACAGCTAGTAGTTTCCCTCCCTCTGGGGCGTGGCCTCTTGTGCTGTGTATGCTAGTGTGGAGTTGCATCTGGCCTCTTTTCCAGTCTCTCTGTTGTGGTTGCAGGTTGTGGATTTCAGTTTCTGGTCTCCTTTCCAGCAGAGGATTCTGATTTATAAGTTTACCCCTAAATAAATAACCATCTATTTTCTAAATTCTGAGCTAGTGTGGAAATTCTTTTAAGTGTCTTTCCTCATAAACTCTCTGACTTAATGTTTGACTTAATAAGTGGGAAATGTAATGTTTCAAATGAATTAATCTTAAATTTTAAAAACGTTGCAAGTGTGTTCAGATTACAGAAACACATTTCTCTTGGAAGAGAGAAAGACAAATTTTCTTCAGACTTTCTCTGTTTTGATTACGGAATCTCACAATACAGGCAGTTATAGTTCTAGGCTCAGATGCATTCTTATTTTAAGACCAGCATGTTTTCCAGGAAATATGGTTCAGATTCTCCAAAGAAAGAAAACTCTCCCTTGGATCTACTACAGTAGGGTGGCTAAGAAGATCAAAGTCCACTCTACTTGCTAAAACTCATAATCTGTTTGTACACAGTCTACAGAAGCATCTAGAGTGGAGGTCACTTAGAAGGCCAACCATGAGCACAGTAACCTGGGAAGAAAAATAACACAGACACTGCAACTTCCTTTACAGCAAATAACCCTCTTGCATATAGACCTAAGGCATGTGGAAAAACACATGTACGAGCAAAAAGAGGCATTCCAATCAGGCTCAACTCAAACATTGGAGCATTGTTTTGTGGGAAGTTCTTTATTTATTCTGGGCCCTAAACTGCTCATTTTAGGATGCTTAATAACATTCCTATCCTGTATTCATAAGATGGCCAAGAGCACACTTCTTTATGCAGAATCTTCTAGTGATAAATATAGCAATATTAATATCCAGCAACATATTAGCAATATAAATGCACAGCAGTTTGTGTAAAAACATATTAAAATATTTCTCTTCCAAGAAGTCATGCAAAAAAATGAATCTGGACATTTCCAAATTGTTCTAGGAAACTAACATTTATTTATCAATGGCTTATTTAATATGATAAAAGAAAATATACGTGTTTACACACTTTCCTGGAAACTCGTAATTCTGTCTAACGCAAAACATACTGTACTTAGAAGTTTTGTGGTTATTTTTCAATTACTTTCTCAATAAGTGAAAACACTATAACACTATGTCTTTCAAAACAGGTAACTGTATTGAGAGAGAGAGAGAGAGAGAGAGAGAGAGAGAGAGAGAGAGAGAGAGAGAGAAGATAAAAAGGGAAAGAGTGTTAGAACTATCATAAGTTTCATTCTCAAAAAATTCTCATATATTTTTTGCAAGTTATTAGTTAAAAGTTTGCATTTTAAGCCAGTTACAAATATGAACAATTTAAGCAACTCTGCCTAAAAAGAGCTAAACTGAGAAAGAACAAGTCCCAGAATACTACAAGAGCTCTGAAATCTGAATCATAAGCAGAATTTTAATAAAACTTGCCAATACAATTGTACCTAAAGTCTCAATTATGTTGTAGGTGGAGAAACTATGGACAAAAAATAAGCAATAAAGCGTAACTGAGAAAGGCTGGATTTTAATAGAATGCTTCATGCATGTTATTTTCTTTTATTTAAAAGGAATAGGGGAATTAACAAGCACCAGAATCTTGAATTTCACATGGTTTGTATAAGAAAAATATTATTGAAGGTCATATATGATCAGATCAACACTGATAACTAATGTTAATCCAAGGGGAATATATATATATATATATATATATATATATATATATATATATATATACATATAAATAGACTCAAATATCATATAGTAGACTGTATGGTAATAGTTATTACATTATGTTAAAGTGATGGCAAAAATGGATACAATATGAAACCATTAAACCAACTCTGAGTCACTTAACATACATATATATTAATGCACCTCTCAACTGTCCTTAGAGAAGACCAGATAACCTTCTTGGAGAACTTTTCCACTCTCTCTGTTTTTCCAGACTAAATTCCTCAAGCTTGTCTCTAGTCCTGTAACAGAAAACCAGCTACAGCTACTCTTTCCCCTCTTTCAGTGTCCCCTACGATTCCCACAGACTAGACCATTCCCAGCCTCCCTGCACCTTCTCATAAAAACAATCAGTAGTGCTCCTATATACAAATAACAAAGATACTGAGAAAGAAATCAGGGAACAATACTTTTTAATAATAGGTATAATTTAAAAAAATCTTGGGCACCTGGGATCTCCTCTAGAGTCAAGTCTTTTGCCAACCCTAAAATGGTTCCCTTAATGTATATATCTTCTTCCCTGCTCCTATATTCACCCTTCCTCCATCTCCAACCTCCCACTCCTCCAGACTCTCCTCAGGTTTTCCCTCCTCCCTTCTCTCTCTCCCTCTCCCCTTCCCCCAGCCCCACCCCCACCCATACCCTCATCCCCATGCTCTCAACTTTTGTCCAGTGATCTCATTTGCTTTCTATTTCCAGGGGGATCTATATATGTTTTTCTTTGGGTTCACTTTGTTATTTGGCTTCTCTAGGCTTGTGAACTATAGGCTTAATGTCCTTTGTTTATGGCTAGAATTCACTAATGAGTGACTACATACCATATTCATCTTTTTGGGTCTGGGTTATCTCACTCAGTAAAGTGTTTTCTATGTCCATCCATTTGCATGCAAAATTCAAGATATCATTGTTTTTTACTGCTGAGTAGTACTCTAATTTGTATATATTCCACACTTTCTTTATTGATTCTTCCATTGAGGGTGCATCCAGGTTGTTTCTGGCTATTACAAATAGTGCTGCTATGAACATAGATGAACAAATGCTTTTGTAGTATGATTGGACATCTCTTGGTTATATTCCCAAAAGTGGAATTGCTGGATCCTGAGGTAGGTTAACTCCCAGTTTCCTGAGAAACTGTCACACTCATTTCCAAAGTGGTTACACGAGTTTGCATTCCCACCAGCAATGGATGAGTGTTCCCCTTACTCCCCATCCTCTCCAGCAGAGACTATCATTGGTGTTTTGATTTTAGCCATTCTGACAGGTGTAAGATGGTATCTCAAAGTTGTTTTGATTTGCATTTCCCTGTTTGCTAAGGAAGTTGAACATGACCTTAAGTGTCTTTTGGCCATTTGAACTTCTTCTGCTGAGAATACTCTGTTCAATTCAGTACCCCATTTTTTAATTGGGTTAATTATGTCCCCAGATAGGTCCTTGGGCAGCAGAGGAGAGGGCGCCTGAACTGGCTTTGCCCCACTATCACACTGATGATTATCTCAAATATTACTATAGAATCTTCATCTGGCAACAGATGGAGATAGAGACAGAGACCCTCATCAGAGCAACGGACTGAGCTCCCAAGGTCCAGTTGAAAAGTAGAAGGAGGGAGAAGATGAGCAAGAAAGTCAAGACTGCAAGGGGTTGGTCCACCCACTGAGACAGTGTGCCTGTTCTAATGGGAGCTCACCAAATCCAGCTGGACCAGGACTGAGTAAACATGTGATCAAACCGGACTCTCTGAATGTATCTGCCAATGGGGGCAGACTAAGAAGCCATCAATAATGGCACTGGCTTTTTGGGACCCCAGTCTAATTGGAGGCACACCTCCCTAGGCGTGGATAGATGGGGAGGGCCTTGGACTTCCCACAGGGCAGGGAACCCTGCTCTGTCTTAAGGAGAGAGGGGAGGGAGAAAGGGAATGGGAGGAGTGGAGGAAGTGTACATTTTTGAATGGAAAAAAATCTTGGGCTAAATCTAAGCAAACAAGTGAAAGACATAAGATAAAAACTTTTAAGTCTTTCAAAAACAGAAACTGTAGATGCTATCAGAAGATGAAAATAACTCCAGTGCTCATGGAACACTAGATTAGTATAGTCAAAATGACCATACTAACTAAAGCCACCTACAGATTCAATGTAATATGATGCGGAATTCCCCTCTGTCTGTTGTGATTACTATTAATGAATAAAGAAAGTGCTTTAGATCTGTTGCAGGGCAGAACTTACCCTGGTGGGGTAAACTAAACTGAATGCTGGAACAAAGAAGGGTGGAGTGAGGAGAAGCTTTGTAGCCCCACTGGAGACAGACACCAGAACTTTAGCCAGTAAGCCACAGCCACATCGCAATACACAGATTTCTAGAAATGAGTTAAAATAAAATTCAGGAAGAGGAGCAGCAAAAATCGTAGAGCTCAGTAAAAATCCCTAAAAAGGAAAAAAAAAACCCAAAATGTAAGAAAGTAGAGCTAATAGGCCAAGCAGTGTTTTAAATAAAATAGTTTCTGTGTGATTATTTCAGTTCTAAGCAATCAGGAAATAAACAAGAAGCCTCTCACAACAGTAATACCCATAAAAATTCCAATATAAATCTTACAAACCTCGAAAGTACATTTCTAAAATTTGTACGGAGAAAGAAAGATAAAAATAAACCCAGGATAGCTAAAACTATCCTGAACAATAATAGGACTGCTGGAAGTATCACCATCCCTGATTTCAGGTTGTATTACAGAGCTATAGTAATAAAAACTACATGATATGGGCATAAAAACAGACCTGTTGATCAAGAAAATCAAATTGAAGACCCAGAGATAAATCCCCAAACATGTGGACACCTGATTTTTTTCATAAAGAAGTCAGAAATACATATTCAAAAAACATCATCATCAACAAATGGGGTTGGTCAAGCTGGATATCTGATTGAAGAATGCAAATATATACTTATCACCTTGCACAAATTCAAGTGTATCAAAGACCTAGACATAGAGCCTGATACACTGAACCCAATACAAGAGCATGTGTGGAATATTCTTGAATGCATTCACAAAGGAGGTGACTTTCTGGACAAACCAATAATAATAACACAGCACTAAGATTAGCAATCAATAAATGAAACTTCATGAAACTTAAAAAGCTTCTGTAATGCAAATGACACCTTTAGTTAGACAAAGCCAGTCTATAGAATGGGAAAAGACTTTACCAGTCCTATACCCAATAGAGGACTATTATCCAAAATATATAAAGAACTCAAGAAACTCAATACCAAAAACACAAATGAACCAATCTTAAAATGTATTTTAGATCTAAACAGAGACTTCTCAATAGAGTACTTTCAAATAGCTAAGAAACACTAAAATAAGTGTTCAACAACCTTAGGAAACAAAGAAATGTAAATCAAAACTTCATACACCTGTCAGAATGCCTAAGGTCAATAACACAAGGGACAACTCATCCTGGTGAGGATGTGGAGCAAGGGTAGCATTGCTGGTAGAAGTGCAGACTTTGACAGTCCCTATGGTAATCAACATGGCAGCTTGTAGAAAATTGAGAATCAATATACCTCGAGACCCAGCTATAACACTGTTAGGCATATACCCAAAGGATACTGCATCCTGCCATAATGGCACTTGTTTTAATTCTATTCTTAGCAATTTTTTTTCTAAATAGCCAGAAGCTGGAAACAACCCAGATATTTTCAGCAGAAGAATCGATGAAGAAAATGTGGTATATTTACACAGCGGAGTATTATTCAGCTGTTAAAATGACATCATGAAATTTTCAGGCAAATGAATGGAACTAGAAAAATAATCCTGAGTGATGTAATCGAGACCCAGAAAGATAAATATTGTATATTTTTACTTTTAAGTGGATATTAGCTGATAAGTTGATAACCACGCTACAATTCATTGACCCAGAAAGGTCATGTAAAATGGATTGGTCTAGAAGGGACTCATGGCTTTCCCTGAGAAGGAAAAATAAAATAGATTTTGCAGGTGGACTCAAAGTAGATGAGGGTGGTTGTGGATGGGATCAGGTTTGATAGAATGAAAGAAGAGTGTACAAGGGAGTGACAGCTGGAATTGGAGAACTTTTGGGGGCCACTATGGAAACCTTATGTGGTAGAAACTCCTGGAATCTAAGAGGGTGATCCTAATAAGGACTTCTAGTAATGGAGGGTAGGGTGTCTGAACTATCCATCTTTTGTAGCCAGGCAAGATTTTGAGTTGTGGGACTCAGCTACTTTCAGTTGTGTTGTTGGCTTAGCAGGAACCATAGACATCTCTAAACAACCCAGACTGATGCTAGGACAGAAGGTTACCCCCTTGAAACTGGCAGAGGTACTCCACTTCCAAGAATAACTTTCACACAGCTAATTTAATGTAGAGAGGTCGAGCTAGTGTGAGCTTAGAGCACTCACCTCTACATTCTAGTCTCTTTGGTGGGAGAGTACTCTACAGACTACAGAAAAAGAAACCTGGACACCAACTCAGCCACAAAATTCTCCGGCTGCAATCTTTCTGGGCTGTAAAATGTGTTGGGACAGTGGTGGAACAGAACTTGTGGGGGTGGCTGACCAATGTCTGCTTTAACTCTAGGACCACTCCATGAGAAGGAGCCCATGTCTGACACTGAACAATTAGGTCAAAAAATTAATGAAATAATTTCCAATGATATTCTCCTATACTCTCATTCGATCTTCATCAGATAGGCCTCCTCCTGGAGCAGATGGAAGTGGATACAGGAACCCACAGCTAGACATTATGCTAATTTAGAAATCTATATTGAGGTGCATCACATCTGAATGACTGAAGGGATGTTAGAGAGCCCAAGGAACATAATCTTAAATAAAGTACTCTACAGTCTAAACATGAACAGAAACATTATTATCCTGAGGCACATTGGAACAGCTCAATGACAGACAAAATAATATGAAAAAATACTGTAATAAAATATCATGATAACTTAAAGTTTATATAAGTCTGCATTGATCACATATATATAGTGCAGTAGCAATTCAGTATATAATTTTAATATTTTTAATCCATTAGCCTTTAAGATTACAAAGTTTTTGAGAAATTCCAATTTAATAGAAAAACATGAACAATGGTTTTCAGACATTTTCAACAAGTCTAAGGTAAAAAGCTACACAAATAGGATGATACTTCAGATTTACTTTTAATGCAGAAGTATCTACATGGTTAGTAAAATATAAAAGCCCTCATTTTTCCCTCAACAGATAAGAAACTGGAGTTTTATGAATAAAACATCTAAGAGAAACAAAGAGGATATAGTGGTAACATTTATTCTTTCAGCTATATTCAATGAATGTTTGCTGATTCTTCTTAGAATTTCAAAAATTGATCAAGACTAAAATTGTAACATCCCAACAAAAGTAAGTTACTGAAGAAACAGAATCAAAGAAGTCTTAAAAAATACATATCTCACTTGAATGTTGAGGAACACTAAGATAAATGTTACCAGTGTTGTTATCATTACACTGCTTCCTGATAGTTACGATAACTATGACAGTCACGATTTCCATAAATGGGAAAACAAACATCCCTATAGTCTGCAGTTTATAAAGAGTTTATTTAGGACTTTTGAGGTTTTTTTAGTTTAAATTTTGAGTTTTATTTAGCATTTTGAGTTTTCGCTATTTCAACTCCCCTGAAACCAACAAAGTCTACAACGATAAAAGAAAATACTGATGATGTAACTAACCAATCTGCAATTCTGATATTTTTTATTCTCCTCAGCTTTGCATATTTTCTATTTTCCAAATGCTATATAAATGAATTGATATATATACATATATATAATTATATACAATTATATGTAGAATTATACAACATATAATTATATATCTATATGTATAATTGTATATCTATATATAAGTGTGCATATAATAAATTTCATAATCATAATATTTATTAATAAACTATCCATTGGAGATGTTGCAAAATTCAGCATATTATTAGAGAACAATCAGACAGATATTAGTTCGTAGCAGGTAAATAATTTTTATGACAGATCCACTTGTGAGGTGGGGCAAAGAAGAAAGGAAATCACAAGAATTTCACAGAGGTCAGAGCACTGAACAATGCTGGGTGAGTAATGAAGTAGGGAGGGTAAAAGAAATTTGTGTTGTAATTTCAGCAATTTGTCAGTCATAAAAATTTGGACAAAGAAAAGGACTAGAGAGAATCAGTCCTTTCCTAAACTAAGTCTTTGTTTTTCATCACCTTTTCCTCCATTTCTTCTTTTTACCATGTATTTATATGGGGATTTCTTTTAAAAAGAGAAACAATTAATTTAAATAAAAATATTATTTCAAAATATATGGATGTTGTTGAAATTTCCTAAAGTACTGTTGCTGTTAGATAGCTTGTTCTATTTATGTCAGGGAAGCTGTACCAATGAAATCTCAACAATATGGCTGCCTAAACAATAGCCACACAAAACAGCACAAATGCTGTTATTATGCTGGCACAAATGACAAAAATTTTGTAAGATTTCACTTCTAGATAAAGACGTACAGGCTATCAATGGCTGCTGAGAGAATCAGTGTTACTCAGGGACAATCTTCCTGACTGATTTACCAATAACAAATTATATAGCTATGAAAAACCTACAGATAAGCAACCCCAAAATGTCTTGGTTTTATATGATATAATAATATCCATATGAAATTCTTAAAAAATAAAAATAAAATCATAAATATGTAAATAAGTACTAATATAGTTAATAAATGACCCCTGTTCTAGTTATATTTCTATTTATAATGCAACTAATGAAATATATAAGCCTTAATTACTGGAGTTTTCATTATAGCCTTTCCTTTATATTAAAATCTACATATTTAATATTGATATTATAGAAATGAATTATATGTCAGTCATTGAACTAATTTTCTTTAAGGTCACAATAGATTCGTATAAGGCATTCTGTCTTATTTATCAAAGAACAGTAATACCTATTAAATGGGTGGCTAGGCAATTGTGAAACTCAATGATCCTCAATTATTCATTAAAGTGCAAAAGATGGTTTAAGTGGAAACTGGCATAAGTGGAAAAATTCTACAAATGACGTAAAAAATTTAGTAAGACTCTCTGTCAAGTAATTGGCATTGCCTTCTTTTTCAATTTGTCTGTGACATAAAAGTAGCCTCTATCACTGTAAGAGTCTATCACTTAATTCAGGAAACATAATGCTTTCTTCTAGTTTATGCACATTTATTTCTAATCACAGCTAACTAGACTTGTTTCACATACTCTTCGAATTCTCACTGTCATAGCTTAAATGGTGTCTTCGCCATCATTTTTGTTACATGATAAAATACTATTCTCACCAGCAGTGGGGGAGTGGTCCCTTTACTTCCAACAGGGGGAGGAGGGATTGTATGAGCAAGGGACCTCAGGATCATGATGGGGAAATCCAAAGAGACTGTTGATCCAAGATAGTGGGCACTCTTATATTCTGGACTAACAGCTAGGAAGCCTGCGTTGGACTGAACTAGGCCCTCTGAATATGGGTGACAGTGCGTGGCTTGGTCTTTTTGTGGGGAACCAGGCAGTGGGACCAGCATCTATGTCTGATATAGGAACTGGCATTTTGGAGCCTATTCCCTATAGTAGGATACCATGCTCAACCTTGTTACAGGAGCTGGGGCTTGATCCTTCTTCAACTTGATATGCGCGGCTTTGTTGACGCCCTATGGGAGACTTTTCCCTCTCTGAGGAGAGGCTGAGAGGAGGTGGGAAGAGTCAGGAGGGGAGGGAGGGAGAACTAAAATGCAAAATAAATAAAAAATAAATAAAATAATAAATAAAAACAAAACAAAAAACAGACATTATTCTTTTCAAAACGTAGGATACCGGTTTACCTTGTAATGAAGCTGACTTCCAAAACATAAAATACTTTGTTCCTCATCAACATCACTTTGTTTAAGAAAAGATCAGTATAATTGTCCTTAAAAAGACTGAGAAATTTTCTAAGCTATATTTTTTATTATGTTAATCTTTGGTCATAAGCATTATTTGGAGTTCAGAAATATAGGTGAATTATAGCATTAGCATTCTTTCTCCTCATTTTATTAGGTCTTTAATAATTTCATGAAAAACATTTTCATCATATTCAACTGTCTTCCAAACTCTCAAACCCTGAAAGATTCATCCCATGTTTCCCAGACCCAATTATAAGCCTTTAATTATTTATTTTTTATATTGTTTGCTTTTAAACCAACCAAGTACACTTTGTCGTTTTGGTATATTCTTGGACTTGTGCCCTTCACTGAAGGGTGGTCAACGCACCAGGGGATGCTTATATGTTTGCGGTTTTTTAAGACAGGGTATCTCTGTGTAACAGCTCTGAGTGTTTAGAACTCGCTTTGTAGGCTAGGCTGGACTTGAACTCACAATGATCTGCCAGCCTCTGCTTTCCAAGTGCTGGGATTAAGGGATGTGTCACTACACACTGTAGAGAAATGCTCTTAAAATAATCTCCAGCAGCTCTCAATCGCTCTCTCCCAGCAGCTCTCAACTGCTAATAGCTTCATAACTAGAGGTGGGACTTTAGTGCTTAGCTCTCCATGATGGAGTTTTGTCTGTCCCGAGACTGCAGAGTCATCTTAGGAACTTTGTCTCAAATGCTATGAACAAATATGTGCTTTCTATGTCTTGCTGTGTCCAGAAAACATTATTTCCTTGTAGTTATCAACTCCCTTTGGGTCTTGCAATCTTCTTTTCCACAATGATTCCTGAGCAGGAGGAGGAGAGGATATGATATTTAGAATTTGTGTGTTTATAATTTTCTTTTTACCTTTGTGTATTTTGTATGGATAGAGTAACTTAGAAACACATCAAGAAGAAATGCCACTAGTCTGATTCCTTGATGGACTAAAAGGAACAAAGTAAAGTGATCATCTTCTAGATTTTCTATGTGTAATGAAAAAGAAATTTGACACTTTTCTGTTTTCATTTGTTTTACTTTTTTTTCCAGAATTTATTACTTTTCAACACATGGTGATTTTTCCTTGTTATTATTATTATTTTGTTTAGTTGTTATTTTAATTTTACTTTTCACTCCATTCTAATGTTAAAAATTCAATCATAAATTTATTGGCTGTAAAATGTATTAAGATAAAAGGAAAAAGAGTGTTCTAGATAATCTAGGATGTCAAAATTTTTATTAAATCAATCATTCTGAATACATTTTTCTACTAAGTTCCTGCACAACAGGATTATTGATAAAATTAACAAAAAAAGGAGCTAGGGAGGTCAGTCAGTTAATAAAGTGTTTGCCCCCCAAACATGAGATCCCCAAAAACCATATTTTAAAAAGAAAAAAGAAAAGAAAAAGAAAGGCACAGCAATAATCATCCCATTTTTTAGGATGTTGTTCAGAGAAATGAAACTCTGGATCTCACTGGTCATGTCACATAGCAAACTGATTAATTCAAAGCTAGTGAAAGGATCCTGTCTTCAAAATATTAGGTGGAGACTCATTGAGGGACATCTCTGAGCTTGACAATTGATTTCTGGGATACTTGTTCACATACTTGCATATGTGAGTCTGCACACACACACAAACACACACACACACAAAGACACACACACACTTATGTCTAACACTATCTCTCACAAAATATACACATAAAGTAATAAACAGGAGAAAAATTCACATTCCAAAATTGAAATATTTATGGAAATATTATTTTAATGAAGTGATGCTTAATTTTAAAAATCTACATTTAAAATTATGCAAAATTTAAAGTGAACAGTCTAAGAAAAGGAAGTAACGTTGAAAATATCAAAGAGACTATAAGATAAGTGAAAAAGTAGGAAAACAAAGAGAGATAGTGTTGTATTGTGCTTAGAGCTGTGAACTCTGTAACCTTTGTTACCAGCTTGAGGAGCTTGGGAAATTTCTCTTACTCTACACGTCTTGGTATACACAATTTGAAACCAGAATTGCAAATAGTGTATCTATCACATGTTCATGTAAAGTTTGAAACATCTTATAATTGAGGGCAGCAGCTGGACAGTGCAGAAAGGAGCCATGTTGTGGCTACACTAACACTGAATGAATGGATTTTATATAGCATCCAAAAGGTAATTCACTTTCCTTGGGCTTTGTTCAATCCCCTTTTATAGTGTGTTAGTAGAAAATCCCAGTGTTCCCAAATGAAGTAATTGTCACTATGTTTATAAGATGTCAGAAGGCAATATCAAATTGAAGAATAAAGGAAATTGTCACCATCAAACTGAAGAATAAAGAGATTTGATGTGTCCATGTATGCCCCATGGGAAGAATGAAAGCAGAAATATTTTAGGAAACAGATTTTCGTCAGAATAGAATATCCTTGAAGTGACAACGAATCTGCCTTTGTACGCAGTCAAACTATTCAAGGATGTAAATAAGCAATGACCTTACTTACTCATAAAATACCTAAGAAAACATTTTTATTTCATGTAGGTTTTAGTAAATAAGACTTTCAGATTCAATGTCTGACAAAACAGAAAGCTTGAATTTAATGACAATATTCTATGTTAAGTGATGGCTATCTTAGAAGGGAGCAAATCAGAGTAACCGTGTGATGCTATGCAGTCAATTCGTTGTCATGGAGTTGTATTTATATTTATCTTACTGGCGCAAATATATGGAGAATAACTTGAAATAAAGATTTAACTAAAAGTGAAAATTTATGTTTGAAAGAAATAAAATTTTCTCATGTGGGGATCTATACTTAAATATAGCTGGTGTTTAAAAGGTGAAATAATGAAAATAATTAGCATTAGAATAAATGACAGTGGGTCACAGAGAATTTAAATCCCTTTTTGGAAAAACTAGACAGTTTGATGACAAGTTCTTATGCAATATCGTCTTCTCTATAATTCAGGGGCATAGAAGTTCATCTACTTTGCGGTGATAACTTCTGCTTCTGGCATACTTGCCTTGCAAATCACAAGCCAGGATAACAAACCTCCCCACCAGCTTGCATTCATCCCCCTTGAGTCTTTCAAATATGTTTTAGTAATGTGCCCAAAAATGCCGATGTCAATAATTTAAAATGGTGCATTGGAGAGGCGAGGTTAATACTAAAAATTTATATTTTCTGAGATTCCAAATTGAATTGCTTTTGGGACAGTATTGCTGAATTTTATCACCGATAAGCAACTTAAGGAAGATTATAGTGTCTGTAGGAAAAAATGCAACTTGTTTGCAACTTCTGGATATTCTAAACTTCATCTTTACTACATATGAGTATCTATGCAGTCTGAAGGAAAGGGTAGATATTTATCAACAACATAGTATTACATATGACAAAATAGAAGAGAGACCTATAATGTACCTGCCATAAAGACATAATGACATAATGAAAGATCAGTGTTGTGAATCTGTATGTAAATGACCAAGGCTGATCACTTCCTCGGTAGACATGAATTGAAATGACACATTATACTTCATGAATATGTGAAGGTACTATATGCAAATAATAAGGTGAAATTAGAATAAAGCACAATGCATTCACTCATGTTAATTGTTTTCTGTAGAGAAGAGTGATAATGTTGATCCCACTGCACTTATCTTGCAAATCCAGGAAGCACGGTTGATCAGCATTATAACAAAATTCAATGCCTAATAAAATATGGGAAACATTTTTAAAAATTGTATAAAAGAAAAATTATATTTTATTTTGTAATAAGGCCATATTACATAACTATATCATCATTATTAAAAGCTGAGGAAAAGAAATGGTCAAATTCTCCTTTAATCTTTAAAATACTTTAATTTTTGTTTTGAAATTAGTTTACATAGTAAGTGGTGCCCTTTGGGATTTTGTATGTTTTATTTTAATGGCTATTTCACTTCCCACTCACTTCTGAAATTCTTGCCTCTTTTTCTGTCACACTCTACCCTCCTTGGTATTCCCTTTTCTGATTCTGAGCAACCTACAAAACACTATGGCACATACCACAAAGACTTCATATCCTACTACAGAGACACTAGAGAATTCTTACTTACTGCTGTTCTCTTCACAACAGGGAAGAAATGAAATCTTTCCAGAAATATGCAAGAGATAAACAGACAAGTAAAATGTAAAGCATGTACACAATGGAATTTTATTTAACTGTAAAAGCATGAAATTATAACAGTTTCTTGAAAATAAATGGAACTAAAAATCACTATATTAGCCAGGACGTGATGGTGCACATCTTTAATCCCAGCACTCAAAACGCAGAGGCAGGCGGATCTCTGTGAGTTCGAGGCCAGCCTGGTCTACAGAGCTAGTTCCAGGACAGGCTCCAAAGCTACACAGAAAAAGCCTGTTTCAAAACACAAACAAATAAAAATCACTGTGTTAAAATAGTTAGCCTAAGTTCAAAGTGGTGACAGTATTTTAACAGGATGTCATGTTTTCTGGACATGCCACAAACTTGCTTTATAGTGGATATATGTCTCCCAAGTTTTGGAACTCCAGACATGCACCACCATGCCTGGTTTATGAGGTGCTGGGGATTCAGCTAAGGATTTTGTGCATCCTCACAAATAGATTGCTTATTGCATAAATAATGCTGAACTTTTGGTCATTCTAAATATTTAATGATTTTGATGCCAATTAAGAGATACTGTACTCATGAAGCAGAAGTTCAAAAATGAATAAAAAATGCAGACATGAGAGACACTGGAGAACCCAAGCCCAACCCGTGAACTCGTGTTCTCAGATAAGAGTTGAATCACACAAATTACCCACTTAGGCTCCAATAGAATGGCAGGATGATTGTAAATAAAGATGTTGTTTATTACTTTTATTGATATAAGATTTGAGTCTACACAGAACTAGGTACATAGATTTTTTTTTAAATAGGGACTAAGTTCATCTGCATGACTGATCAGTCAGTCATGAAGTCAAGACATTGTTGCAAAAAACAGAAAATAATTTTAGCTATTTGAAACAGAAAAAAATCTGTTGGAAGATAATGATGGCTAGTTTTTTTTTTTTGCTTCAATTTGCCTCATCTACTATATGCTTGGATATTTTACCATATTTCTATGAACAATTTTGGATGCCTCATCAAATATTGTGGGGGAGTTTTTAAACCCCTGAGGCAAATGGGTTCAGGTCATTTGCCCACTGATCCCTTCTCTGGGTCCTGCTATTCAAATTCAAAATAGGTTTGACTCTTGGGAGCTAGTGGCAGGCTGAGAAAGGCATCCTTGAGATCCAATACAGTATACCATTGTCGGTCAGGAGAAAAGGTACTCAACAATGTATATGGGTTGGGTACAGTGGGATGAATGTCCATTACTCTTTTGTTAACTTTCCTCAAGTCCTACACTGGGTGATAATCATTGATGTGGGGCTTTTTGACTGGTAGCAGGGGCCTGTTCCATGCAGACTGAGTGGATTTTAGGACTCCCAGCTTTAAGAGCCTCCGTATGTGGGGGGGGGGGTTATTCCCCTCTTAGCCTCTGGTGACAAGAGATACTGGCGGACTTTGACAGGTTCTGCTCCTGCCTTGATTTCAACATAAATGGGTGCCTGATGCCGAGCCAGTTCCATGCCTCCAGTTTCTGTCCAAGACAGGGGAAACCAATGGAGATAGTTGTTTTGTATATCCAGCTCTGGCGCCATTGGTTTTTGATAGAGTCTGTATTCCTCAGCTAAGTTGCTGGTAACTAAAACTCTAAGTGGCTCCCCATTTTGATGGACCAATTTTGCTCCTTCTTCAGAAAATTGTATTTGGGTTTTCATTTTAAACAAAGAGGTCTCTGCCCAGTAAGGGGTAGGGGCATTCAGGTATTACTAAGAACGAATGTGGTACCCGTCCCATTCCCAAGTCCACCATTCTTCGGGTAGTCCATGAATTAGATTTGGTCCCTGTTGCCCCCTGAACCCAGGTCTGTCTTCTAGACAGGGGGCCTCCCAGATCCAATAGCATTGCACTTTCCGATCCGATCCGGTGCCCACCATGAATTGGATTGACTTCCCCTCCACCTTTAAAAGTTACCCTGGGCTCGGGGAGGTGAACGGAGCATAGTTGCTGTTTTCCTCCATGGTGGCAAGGATGGGGGTTGGTCTCTTTCCCATCCTGGTTTTCTTTCTTAGACAATCTTGCGCCCAATGCCCTTCCTGTTTGCAGAATGCACATTGATTTTCCTCCAGGACTGAGACCATTTTCTTAGGTCTCCATCTTTTCTCCTGTTCATCAGCTCTTTTCTTTCCCATTCCAGCAACCAGGAGAACGCCTTCCATTTGTGCCTGTTGTCTCTCTAGAATCTTCGCTAAGTTCTTGTCCTGTCTCTTTTGTCCCCTCATTCTTGTTTTTCTAGTTCTTTTCTTTCTTGCCTCTCTTCCTCTGTTTCTCTTTTATCATACACTTTTTCTGCCACTGCAACTAAGTTCCTCAGTCTCTTTTCTCCTAAACGTTCTAGCAACTGCAACTTTCTCTTGATGTCTGGTGCTGCCTGATTTATATTTGCTCAGATGACAGCCTGCTGTGCTTCTTCCAACTCCGAGTCATATGGAGAGAACTGTTTAAAGGCTGTCATGAGCCTATCCAAGTAAGCAGCGGGACTTTCATCCCTTTCTCGTCTAACATCATAAATTTTAGCCATATTTGTAGGCTTACCTGATGTAGCCTTGAGACCTGCCAAAAGAGCCTGGTGGTAGACTCAGAGACTCTCCTTGCCTTCTGCAGTGTTATAGTCCCACTTGAGACACATTGCTGGGAAGGCGACCATAACCAGGTTTGGGTCAGCCAAAGGGGCCCCTGTAGGGCCAAGGACCAACTTCCTAGCTTTGTCTAGGATCCTGTTTCTTTCCTCCATGGTAAAGTGGACTCCCAGCAGTTGTTGAATATTGTCCCAGTTAGACTGATGAGTGAAAAGAACAGTTTCTATCAGGTTAATCAGCTCTTAAGGATCCTGAGAAAATGGGGGAGGGAGGGTCGGGGTCTTCCAATTGTAAATATCACTAGCGGCAAAGAGCCAGTAGTAAAAGAGTTGATTCCCTTGATCATCTGGGGAACCAGCCTGTTGAAAGGAAAGGGCTACAGTAGTATCTGACAAGGGGGTTCCCCCTCTTTGATGCCAGGTGGAGCAAGCTAGGCCTCTGTGTCCTGAGTCTGAAGGGCCTGGGTCTCCGGGCTCCCATTCCTGTATTTGCAGTGGTGGGTCTGGTTCTGTTCACCCTGCTGGTGCTTAAGGGGCTGACTGGGGTGAATAAGGAAGGGAAAGAGTTCTTCTTCAGGGGTTTCTTTCTCCCTCAAAGACTGGGAGCTCTGCCTTAGCCTCCTTGACCCTGGAGTAATTTCCCATTTTGGTAGCCAGGACACATGCCCTAGAGTCCTGTGGAGACAGATGCTTTAACCCAAGGATAGGATCCCCCTTCCCTGTCTATTAGCCATATTTGTGGGCTAGGTAAGGAATCTGGTTAGGATGGCCGGCACTGGGGCGATAGATAATCCGTGCCACTCTGTCCATAGTCTCTGAGTCAAAGGTTCCTCCCGTTGGCCATCCAACATTGAAGGAGGGCCATTTGATTGAGCTTAAGGTGACCCATTTGTTCCCCTTGACAGACACACTATTGTTGTTGGTTGTGTCTTTAACATCCAGCCAGTGAGCAAGGGTTAGATCCAGGAGGGTAGAAGGGGTATTCCCCATGCTATCAGAATTAGAGTGACATAAGACAAATAAAGTGACAAAAACACAGGCACCAATTAGGACTAAGAAAAGACAAATCCAAACCCTAGCGATGTCTCGAAAGCAAAAACAAGGTGGCTCCTCTTCCCTTGATGGGGGAAGGAACCGAAAGAAGCTCCTAACTGGGAATCGGACCTCCACAAGAGGTTCTTGGTCCCTTCCTGTTGGAGGCTGCTGATACAAAATGACCACATCATTTGTGGCCCTTTCAAATGACAAGAGACTTACAACCTCTGTCTCAAAGGGGATGAAGACATCTTCAGTTCCAGGATCACTGTCTGAACAAGTCTGCCCCAGTGAGAGCCTTCAAATTACAACTTTCTGGCCAGACAAATTAGCCAAATTAGAATAACATGCATTACTTCTTAACAAATAACACAAAGAACACACACACATATTACATATTACTGGTATCCCTGGGGTTCCTGGCCAGTGCACCAAATGTTGTGCCCAAGATGTGACCCCCAGCGAGACTACCAGGATCCAATCAAGTCTAGAATTCAAAAGCAAGATTTACTCAGAGCTCTGTACAGCCAGGCTTGGGTCTCCTCCACTACTTGCCACAGTGCAATAGGGAAAAGAGCCCACTCATCATTTGGGGTTGACATTATTTAAGCAAAAACCACAAGCCAGGTTCATTTTAGGTCAAAGGAGTTAGTGTTACATAACAGCAGGGATGCCTTATCTCTAACAAGCCCCCTCCCGAAATTGTTTATGTCTAGCAGGCTGCCCCTCCCAAAACCCTCCTGGAAGGGGTTCTGCTTCCTGATAAACCACAGAGCTAGGTGTTAGCAGGTGGCCTGCTGCCAGGATGCCAGGAACACTTTGTGGTGAGCTCAGTGTCTTAGTTAGACATCCTGTTTTCAACCAGCCCTAGTCGTTTTACATTTGAACCCAGTGCCCTAATAGCTACTAAGCAAGCAAAAAGTTCCTTAAAATTTTCCATGTACTTACAATTAGTATTTAAATTGTTAGACTGATCAAGGGAGATTGTTTCGCTCCTCTTTGTGGTAAGTTCATATAATCATACAAAGGTCCAAATTGAACAAAAAGTCTGTCATATCATGCAAAAAAGAAAAGGCTTCCCACCAGACTCTCTAATGATATGTTTCTTCATTCTTTTTTATTCAAGCTGAACACTGGGTTTTCCTGTTTCTCAAAGCAGCCAGTCTTCTGACTAGAGCTCCTGTATCTGATCTGTGTCTTTAGCCTATAGATCCTGAAGGTGTCTTTAGCTTCCATTAACTGCACGAACCAACTTCAAATAATAGCTATTTCTACACACATGGACACATCTTAGACACACGCATGCCCCTGTGTGTGCACAACTGAATAACTGTCAAGGACTCCCAAAGAGCCAATGTTGTCAGAGACATGCTTAGAGAAAGTTGGGAACCAAGGCAATTAGCCAGAATCACCACCAGAATGACACAGAGGAATGGCATGGCCAAAACAATGATGCCACCAGATACTCTACTAGCGTTGAAACAACAGTAGCTGCTGCTGGAAGCTGGATGCTGGTTCACACATCTTAGCCAAAGAGTTTAAATGGGGTTAACTACAGGAGCACGTTGGTGAGCTATTCATAGGAGCATGGATAACTCACTCATCTCTCTCTAACATCAGGCTTCAGCAGATTAGTGGGTTAGCTTTTAATTCCATTTCTGAAGTTTTTCTCTTTCATATAGTTTACTATCTGAACATACTTCATTCAAATGTCCCAAAGGGTAGAGGGAAGACTGGTGTAATGTACCTGTCAGCCGTGACCTTATCGGCACTGCACTGCTGAACAGGCTAAACTTTGGTATGAGACTCTGCTTTTACCGTGTTGAAATTCTTGAAAAACTTTAGAGAAAGATACCTTTTCCAACTTTTTGCACTTGGTAATCACAGCAAAAATGATCTATCATTAGAAACTCACTTTTCTCATGGAGACTAGATTTTTGAAATGGTGGTACATATATTCAAATGTTTAACTGCAGTTTCCATGTGTGAAATAATCTATTTTACGTCTGTCTTACTGAAGGATTTGAAAATCACTAGTGTTACCACATACACTCATTTTTCCTCTCATTTTTGATGTTACACTTACATAATTTCCCCCTTCATTTCCCTCCCTCAAAATTCCTACGTGCTCTCTTTCAAATTCCAACAGGTTCAGCTCTAATGTGCTGCCAAGATGAAGTGCAGGCCATGCCCTAGTGCTAGTAGCACTACAATCAGTGAGGGTCAGGGACAGCTAGTCCAACTCTGTGACACAACGCCAGCTCTCCTTCTTACTACAGGCTAAAAGGGCCAGGAAAGGAGGGTAACTTTCCCTTCCCACTACCACATGGCAGATAAGGGGTGGGGCCCGATCTTCCATAGACCTTCTGCCTGCAGTAGATGACAAGGGGGCCGAGGTGAGGGGAGCATCTCTCTCTTGCCGACAACATCATATGACAGACAGGTAGTGAGATTAGCTTTCCCACTCTCATGCCATCAGGATCTTCTCACCTGCACCCTAACTTATAGAGTCAGCTCTATTGTGCTGTCCACTGGAAGTACAGGGCATGTTCTACCAAGTTCTGCAGCTGGTCAGGGACAGGGTCAATTTTCCCTATTTTTACAGCAATAGCAGGAAGGGCCAAACCTGTATAGCCCTATCCTTACTGCCTTCAGTAGTAACCAGAGCCAAAGAAAATAGCGCAGGGCCATAGATAAATTTAAATATTTTAGAGCCTTGTGTGGCAATTACTTTGTAGAATATATTTGCACTAACAAAGATGCTCCATAACACATCCATTGTGAACATTACTGATATATATATATATATATATAGCACTTGGATCATAAAATGTGAATTTCCATCTAGAAAATTTCTAATTAAACTGTCCTTTGTTCTGCTCACTTGTTTATTCAGCACTCCTTTGTTTTGTTACTTGTTTAATTCAGGAACGAACAGGTACAATTAATAAGACTATTCTAATACCAAACTTGGATGAGAGAGACACGGGAAACACTCTTAGGAACAAACAGGTATAATTAAAATTGTTCTAATACCGAACTTGGATGAGAAAGACACGATGAACACTCTCAGGTTCTGAGTTAATGCGTTAACTTTTGAATCACCCAGTGCTAACAGAAAATGACAAATGACATGCCTGTCAAGCATATGTTTGATCTTCACCAATCAAACTGCTTCATGTTACCACTTGTAAACCTTTAGTGCACACACATTTCCCTGAAAACTGATGTTCAATGATTTTGCTATTTTGCAAAGTATAATTTTACAGGAAAAAATGAATTTGGGAGTGGGAGCTCAGTCCTCTCAGAGGAACTGCAGTATGTCATGTGCAGTGATTTATTCCACAAAGAAAACATTCTATAAAGTACTAAGCCCCTTTGGAAATGAAATCATTTATTCAAAAACTTTAATCTATCCTGGTGACAAACTTTTCTTCTTAGTTTATTGCTTAAAATTGAATTCTATAACTTTCACAAAAAATGAAAATAAACAAGTCTTATAAATATCTGACTGTGGTCACGGGTCACGTGAGAAATGATTGCTTTATAGCAACTGCAATCTTGCATATTTAAAATGAATGCCTACGTTCTGTATAAATGTGTATCTTAAAAGCATGTAAGTTTTCGTGTTTCCTCATTGATCTTTAAGGCTTCTGATCACTAAATGATTACTTGACTCTAGTGTGGAGTAAACAACATTTCTATCTGTGGATATGCTTAGGCCCAGGTCAATGACATACTCTTTCTTCTGTACAATTGGGGTGCTTGTCTGAGAACTCATGGAGAAATACCTACATTTGTACATTAGTCTATACAGGGTTCTTTTCGTTGTCTCCTTACAGGAAGAAGAGAGGGTGAGAATGAAGGTGAGAGGACGAGACAGAGATGTTTATCTCTCTTATGAGGACACTATTCATATCAATTCAGAGATGTATTATGATGTCCTTTCACTTCATTTGCCATGTTTATAGACTCTATGCTTAAATAAAGACACCTTGGGAGATGTTTTTCAATGCACAAACTAAAGGTGATTCAAAGGCCAGTGTCAAATGAATTCCCATCTAATGTCTCTAGAGGAGAATTTAACTTTTAATTTTTAGGTGTCACAGAATTCATAGCTCATAGCTTTCTCCAACTATCTGTATTTAAATCCAGCAATGATGGTATATATAATTGTATCATGTCTGTTATAGAACACAGTATTAAGCCTTTTTTCTTATTATCACACCGAAGTATACTCTACAATTTTTTCCATTTGTATAAAAACAAAAGCAAGAATAAAGAAGCAACAAAAAACACGGAAGCACAGAAACATGATTTTACAATAGTCATCTTATATAAGAGGCTGACTCTATCAGGAAAAATATTAACTCACCTACTGATATAATTGCAGGAACCATCTAGAGTTTCAATATAATGCACAAATTAGTAACTGAAGTCTATTTGCCCAGCAGACATATCAGGTTTATATCGACTGTGCCTTGTTCCACTCATATTGCCAATTCAAATGAACTCAACTTTGAACATAAAATATTCCAGAATCACTATTGCCTTGTACTTTTTATATCAGAGTTTCCTATGACCAATGACCTGCAATCACCAGTGATATGTAGTCATGCCTGCAACAACTGCCAGCCCTGAGCTGTGGTTTCTTTCATTTGACACATACTGCTTAGCTGCTGGCATGACAAGTAGTTTTCCCTGTGAAGTGCCACTAAACCACTATTGATTTTGGCTGCATGGCAAAAACTGTGCCACTATCTTGTTATCTTCTCTCTTGTATTGGTCTTTGGACTTCTATTAGAGTTTGGCACCTTTCCAATATTACTGTAGCATAGCTACAAATTCCAATTGCAAATAGTCAGATGATAAAAGTAGTCAAGTGACATTCTGGGTTTTTGTTGTTGTTGTTTTACTTTTAAAACTTTTATGTTTTGTCTGCATGCATATCTACAAGCAACATGTGTGTCTTGTGCACATGAGGCCAGAAATATGCATCAGCTATGGCAGTGCTGGAGAGGTAGACAGTTGTAAGCTGCCATGTGGATGCTGGGAATCAGCAGGGAATCCAGGTACTCTGGAAGAGCAACCAGTGCTCTCAACTGCCCAGTCATCACTCAGCCCCTAGTTTTATATTCTTTATCCAACAATTAATTAATTTATTAATCTAGTTAGCATCATAAAACAATTTTACTTCTGCTTACTAGCATATTGTTGTTGATGGGTCTGATATTTTTACTTTAAAACATATATTATGCAAATAAGAAACTTTTTCTAAATATATTGCAATCTATGTAAATTCTTCTCCCTTTCCTTGTCTTATTGAGTTACTTTTGATGACTTCTTGTCTTCTTGGGCTCCCATAGGATTTATTGGCAATGAGGCATTTCTTTTACCTTTCATGCTTGTAACCATGTCATTTAAGAATCAATGTGAATCATCACAGCTGAATATTTTTATTCTTCATTAAAAGTTACCCCTCATACAGGAAGAATAACAGTGGTTATAGTAATCTTTCTTACTGTGACATTATTCAACAAGGTATCTTTAAATTTCAATGTTATTTTCTGTGTATAATAGATGAAGATTAGAAAGAAAGGTGGGGAAAATGAGAAAGAGGAACTTGTCATTTAAATGCCCCTTACTATTATAGCAGCCGATACAGTTCTTGACTCCTTTCTCCCTAACACAACAGTAAGATCAGGTGCCTTATTTTCTGTCTTTACTCCAGAGCACAAAGAGGTTGATTTCATTTCTTTCAGTTTCCAGGAAAGAAAAACTAACGTTCAGAGATTTTTTTTAACAAAGTATTTCCATTTTGCTGCATTTATAGCATTTAATCAATCACTTAAAGCAATATGTTCAATACAAATCTTTTGTTGTTGTTGTTTAAAAGTGTAATATAATCCTTACCTTTTCTCTGAGACTGTTTGTCTACTTTCCTATCATAAATACTGAATATTTGGTGGTATTTGAAGTCAGATTTCCTCATTGGATAAATAAATCAGAAATTGATGGAAACATGAAAAGGTTCCAGAGACGGGAATGAAGAAATCAAAGAAAGAAAAAACAACTGAGGGCAGGATATGGAATCTTTATATGTTCCACATTAGGCATATTTTACACAGAGAATGATCTAAGCAATAAGAAGACAGGACCAAGAAGAAAAATATTTCCTAGAACTTTCTTCCAGTAGTTTTCGTGTTTTGCTGTAGTTGTCTGTTGGGAGAAACCAATAATTACTTACACATGAATTGAATATTAATTGACTTCCTTGAAGTGTTGATTTCAAAATGATTGACCAGAATAACACCTAATCTAAAGCCCATTATCAGCTCTTTGAAAGATCAGAAAGTCCAGGCCTATAAAAAAAACAAACAAACAAACAAAAAACAAACTTCATTCGTTTTTGTTTTAATTCATTTATGTTTAATTCAGTAATAAATCAAGAGAAGTTTTGCCTATTTGACAAATACTGTTTTGGATTACCAGAACCGAAGAAGTAATTAATAAAAAAAAAATTAAATGTGTTGTGTAGAAATATTGCCAGATTACTTTAAGCATTCTTTGAAAGATTATTATACAGTTTAAATAACATTAAAATATATAAAATATAAGACTGAAGTTAATTAGAATAAGTAGAAAAATGACTGTAAAATTTGTTTTTATATATCAGGACATGAAGTTGATACATTTTGTGTCAACACACTCATAGCATTTCATAATAACAAGATTATAAAAAACCAAGAGAAAATTAAAAGAGTTTGTACTATAAAACAGAACAAAACAATAATGAAACATAAATACTGGTAATAAAAATTGTAAAGGAGTACATAGTTGACATACACAAAAATGATCATGATGTAACATCGTGATTAAAAAATAAATATTCCCAATATTTAAGGGTTTTATAATTGATAAAAGAAAGGGTCTGCAAGTTTAAATTGTAAAGTGGTCCTCTTGATCTTATTAAAATATATGAAAAAATTGGGATATTGAATTTTGATAAATATGTTTTAATAGATAATGTATGAGGTAATTTATTGCAAGTCAGAGAAGGGGTAAAGACTATCGTATCTCCAATAATCTATTGTCTTTTTTCTAGTATTACTTGGTTATTTCTTTGGGTTTATGGACCTAGTTTAAAGTCATTATACTTAAAGGCTTAATTGTTTGAGAAAGAAAAATGGAATATTAGGAACATATTATCAAGCATCATGTTTGTATTGAGAATATATTCATGATGATGCATTTAGCTATGGTAAGCTAATCTTTATGTATAAAACAAAAGAGACTTTCAATTGGGCATCCTGGTATGCATATGTAATCTAATCACTCAGAAGATAAAAATTCAAATTAAACCCAGCTACAAAGTCCATCAGCACTGTCAACTTGGGATACTTAACAGGGCCTTCATTAACAATGGACAGATAATTGAAACAAAAATATATTTCTTTCTTTCTTTTTTTTTTTTTTTGATTTGCGAGACAGGGTTTCTCTGTAGCTTTTTGGTTCCTATCCTGGAACTAACTCTTGTAAATCAGGCTGGCCTTGAACTCACAGAGATCGGCCTGCCTCTGCCTCCCTAGTGCTGGGATTAAAGGCGTGCCCCACCACCGCCCTGCTCAAAAATACATTTTTAACAGCATATAAAATCATTGATATATTCATTATTTTCGATGCCTTGCATATTTACTATTATCTATAGTGAAATAATTGCTTAAATACAAAGTTACAAAGAAATAATATTGGAAAAATTGTTTCAGATAGAGGTGAAAGGCATATTAGGAATATATACTAGGTCGCAATAACCACCACAGCAATTCTACAATAATGCATAGTTAGTAGTTAAAAGAAACAGAAATTATATCTATGAACATTCATAGTTTTTAACATACTTATATGAATAATTAAAAATAAATAAGTAATATAAAATTAGGCCAGCATATGATTGATTATTACATTTTACAACAATAAAATCTGAAAGAAATATCTTTGTCATTATTTTACTATACACAAAAAATATTCTCAAAGTGGATTATAATATTGAAATCTAGAGCTACACAAACATAATTTGCAACAAGAAACAAACACATTCATTATTACAAGTGGATGAAGTGCATGGGAATATCTCCAGTTGACATAGAGGAGATCAGAAAGGATAAAACTGCACCAATACTATAAAGCCTTCCAATCTAAATAACATCATGTAACAACCTATGTGTACAATCTTCCAGAGGTGAAGCTACCAACCAAAGTTTTTTTTTGTTGTTGTTGTACATATTTTTTTAAGTTTTAGAAGAACAATTTAGGAATTTCTTATTATTTGCAAACATTTGCTCACTACCAAACACTGAAGAGCTCATACAGACAGTTAAATACAACATGGAAGAAAAGTGAAATCACACAGAAACTATACTAATTACACCACTCTTTGGCCAATTGTTCAGGTGTATTACCAGATAGATCTTACATTTTAAATTTACCTATATTTTATTAATCTATGTGTTACTGTGAGGCTGTGGCTTACCGGTAATGTTCTGACATCTTTTTCCTTCAGTTGCAAATATGGCATCTGTTTGACTCTGCCTTCTCTCTATATGTCTCTGATCAGATTTCCTGCTTGGCTTTGCTCTGCTAAGCCATTGGCCAAAACCGTTTTATTCATCAACCAATAAAAGCAACTCATATACTGAAGGATCTCTCACATTATCTCCCCCTTTTTGTCTAATTAAAAAGGGAGCTGTTAACTTTAACATAGTAAAATTATGTATACAAAGCAGTTATAAAGCAAGAATTATAGTTACAATATTTAGTTTATTTTCATTTGGCAAATTGAGGAAAATGCTCTATCATCTGTCCTATCTTTGTGAGTTTAAAGTTTCATATCTAATTTATCTTGTATCATAACTAAGGAAAACTTTAATTATAACTATTTAATCTTCAACTCCAACAAAGACCCCAGAAAGATATATTACCTAAGTAAATAGGAAGTTCATAGCAAGAAACTTCCAAATTTCTAGAAATGACAGAGACATCTCACTGCCTAAACAGTCATTGAAAGTTCCTTTGTAACATTGGGGCATATAGGGACATATATAACCTATAGACCCACAGTATCTGAAAGATTTCTTTCAGTAAAATAGGAAATTTGAAGATCTTTTCTGCCTTGTACTGACAAAATTCATCAGTTGCTTTCTTCAATGTCTTGCAAAATGTCTGGCAGTTTCTTTTGTGAAAAACCATCCTATCTTTTAGAAAGTTCAGCAGTCACTTTTCTGTGCATCCTGAATGTGCAGTTCACACAGAATACCATCAAGCAGTCCAGGCAAGAGTATTTTCTTGCCCAAATGGCTAGCCTTGTCACACTGAAGGCAAATTCCACAATGAGTTTCTTCAATGCCTATCAACTTCTCTGGAGTAATTGGTGCTGCCAGAAGCAGACATGTCTCACTGTTGAAAAAAGTCTAAGTTCTTAAAATATTTTAAATGCCATATTCTGTAGATTTTTGAAAGGTTTGGATAGTATCTATTCATCTGAAATGTAACTCTATACTTCTAGAAAACCTAACTAACATAACTACAGTTTGACTATTTTAGATGACTATCCATTAATTTATATTTTTTTATTTTAATTTATTTATTTATTAAAGATTTCTGCCTCCTCCCCGCCACTGCCTCCCATTTCCCTCTCCCTCCCCCAATCAAGTCCCCCTCCCTCATCAGCCCAAAGAGCACTCAGGGTTCCCTGACTGTGGGAAGTCCAAGGACCACCCACTTCCATCCAGGTCTAGTAAAGTGAGCATCCAAACTGCCTAGGCTCCCCCAAAGCCAGTACGTGCAGTAGGATCAAAAACCCATTGCAATTATACAATACATTTAAATGAGCTGGATGAAGAAAATGCCTTAAGCAAGAGTTAATATACATATAACAAAATTGACCTTATTTGTATCAATAAACCAATGTCCATACCAATATAAAGAAAAAATTTATATATCATATCCCTCTTTTTTTCTTTAAAAAGACCTTGAATGTGACCAGTAACCATTTATAATCAATCCCTTTTAAGTAAAAACAAACATTTATAAACAACATTTGAGAAATTGGGTATAGTATTTTAGACTACTTCCTTTTGATTGGAGGTGCTGTTGTGGAGTCTTCCATGGAGTATCATGTATGTTTGGTCCATCTCTACTGAAACTGTCCTGAAACTGTTGTGGATGTTGGATCACCTGGAACATTGCTTCAGGAGTTCTTGTTTGATCAAACCATATTAGTCAGTAAGAAATACACAGCTTTCTCTTTTCTGTGGAAACAAAAGCAGGACCTCTTTTCCAAAGTAACATGTCCCTAGACTTAAATTTTTAAGTCAAACAGTGCTTGGAACAATAGCCTTAAACTTTGTAAAGATTTGTTAGTTGTATTTTAATAAAAAACTGATTGGCAACTAGCCCGGTTGGGGTGAAGAGAACAGGAGAATTATGGGCAGAAGAAAGATGCAGCCTGCCTTAGTGACCCAGACATAGAAGAAACAAAATGATAATTCCTTTGCTGATAAAGTACCGAGCCACAAGGCTAACACAGACAAGAATTATGGGTTAATATGTAGAAATTAGTTAATAAGAATCCTGAGATAATAGGCCAACCAGCTTATAATTTATGTAGTATACCTTTGTGTATTTCTTTGGGACGAAAGCCTGTGGGACCAGGTGGGACAGAAACCACTGTCAAGAAAATATGTCTTTCACTTCTTTGGTGTGCGTTATCCCAAGATATTCTATGTTATTTGTGGCTATAAGGTGATGTTTCTCTGATTTATTTCTCAGTTTCTTATCATTTGTATATAGGAGGGGTACTGTTTTTTTGTTTTTTGTTTTTGAGTTGATCTTGTATCCTGCTGCATTACTGAAGGTATGTATCAACTATAAGAATTACCTGGTAGAGTGTTTGGGATCACTTATGTATGCTGTCTTATCAACTGCAAATAGTGAAAGTTGGACTTCTTCCTTTCCAATCTGAATCCCCTTGATCTCCCTTTGTTGTCTTATTGAAGAAAGAAATTAGAGAAGCTACCAGAAAATGGAAAGATCTCCCATGATTTTGGATAAGTAAGATCAACATAATAAAAATGGCAATCCTACCAAAAATAAATTCAATGCAGTCCTTATCAAAATCCCAACATAATTCTTCACAGACCTTGAAAGAACAATAATCAACTTCATATGGAAAAACAAAACAAACCAGGATAGCAAAAGAGTCTTATACAATAAAGGAACTCTCAGAGGCATCACCATCCTTGAAATCAAGCCTATTATAAATCTACAGTAATGAAAACAGCTTGGTATTGGCATAAAAACAGACAGGTTGACTATGGAATCAAACTGAAGACCCGGATATTAATTGACACACCTATGAATAGCTGATTTTTGACAAAGAAGCTAAAATTATACAATGGAAAAAAGAAAGCATCTTCAACAAATGGTGCTGTCATAACTGGATGTCAACATGTAGAAGAATAGATCCATATTCATCCCCATACACAAAACTCAAATCTAAATAGATTAAAGACCTCAATAAAAATCTGACCACACTGAACCTGATAGAAAAGAAAGTGGGAAGTAGCCTTCAATGGATAGGCACAGGAGACCACTTTCTAAATATAACCCCCGTAGCACAGACACTTAGAGCAATATGACTTGTAATATCCACAATCCGGAAACAACCTAGATGTTCCTCAACCAAAGAATGGATTTAAAAAAATGTGGCACATTTACACATTGGAGTACTATTCAGGAGTAAAAAAAAACAATGACATCTTGAAATTTGCATGCAAATGGATAAAACTAGATAAAACCATCCTCAGTGAGGTAACCCAGACTCAAAGATGAACTTGGTATATCTTCACTCATAAGTGGATACTAGCTGTAAAGCAAAGAATATTGAATTCATGATCCTAGAGAAGCTAAGTAACAAGTTGAACTCTATATACATAGATTCAATAGTCCAGATTGCCTGACAAAATTGGGAGCATGGGAGTGGAGAGAGAAGGGGAGAAGTGAGGGGAGATGAGCTTGAGGGAACAGGATAGTCAAGATACAGGAAAGACAAAGATGAGAGCAAAGAAAGAAATGTTTTGATTAAGGAAGCCATTATGGGGCTGGCAAAAAAGCCTGGCTCTAGAGAAATTTTCAGGAATTCACAAGGATGACTGCAGCAGAGTGCTGGGCTGAGCTCCCACAGTCCAGTTGAAGAGTGAGAGGAGTGAGAATATGAGTAAAGAGGTCAAGACCCTAATGGGGACAAGCACTGAAACAGTTTTTCTGAGCGAGTGGGAGCTCATCAACTCCAGCCAAAGAAGGAATGAGCATGGGTCCAGACTAGTCCATCTAAATGCATGTGATAGTGGTATGACAGTGGGGCCACTGGCAATGATCCCAGAATTTGTCCCTGACGCTTGTACTGGCTTTTTCGGAGACTATTCTCTTTGGATGGATATCTTGCTCAGCCTGGATATAGTGAGGAAGGCCTTGGACCTTCCCTAGAGCAATGTGCCTTGCCCTCTTTAAGGAGTGATGGGGGGTGGGGTAGAGGGGTAGGTAGAAGGAAAGGGAGGAGAAGAGAGAGTGGGAATTGGGATTGGTATTTAAAATGAAAAAAGATAGTTTTTTTCACTTTTTAAAAAATAAAATAATAAAAAATAACTAGAAAAATAAATAAAATTTGAAGTAAAAATACCTTCGATTATATATATATAATCATATGTATACATGTTAATATAAATGAGTGTATATATACATATGTATGTGTTGATTTAGCTTAGCAGCCTGTACATTGTAATATTTCTCTGTAGATAGCTCATTCACAGTCAAAAAAATCAAAAGAAACAAATATATACACATAATCCAGACTCTTTGTTTACTTTCTATCTTTACAAGACTTTTTTTTTAATTTTATTTCTTTTTATTTTTTAATTACTGTTTTTTGAGACGGGTTTTTCTGTGTATTTTTGGCTATCCTGGATTTCACTCTGTAGACCAGGCTGACCTTGAATTCACAGAAATTCACCTGCCTCTGCCTCCCATGTGCTGGGATTAAGGGCATGTGCCACCAAGTCCAACTACTTTATTTCTTTTTAAAGTACTTTTGCTATTCTTTTTCTTTTCTTCCCCAAGCCTATGTATATTTTTAAACACACTGTAATTGCTTAGAGTTTTGTTTTGTTTGGCCTGAATCTGTCTTTACTGTATATATCTATCTTTTTCTGAACACAAGAGTCTTTAATCTGCTAAACAATATGTCTAGGTTTAAAGCTGATGCTTTGGTGGCTGACTCCACCTCATTCCTTAGCTTCATGTCAGATGTACAAGCAAAAGCCAAATTTATTGCCACAACTCTGACACTGGCTGCTCAAAAAGATGAATTATGTGTTTGGTGGCAGAGCCTCTTAAAGGAGCTGTGAGGTTTTTGCCACTAATGCTGAGTGAGGAAGCCTCTCTTAAAATAGCCACACCTCTGCACACTGCCAGCAAAGAGAGTCTACCAGAGAAAAGACAGTTACCAAGAAACTTCAATGACTCTGTTCTTGTCTGTCTAGAAACCTTTTCTTAAAAGCTTTCTCAGACTTTATGTAAAAATTCTTGCCAAACATTTGGGTACTACTTGTAGACAGAAACTCTGCCTCTGTTTCCAGGCTACCCAGACCCAAATAATCACACAGAAAGTATATTAATTACAGCATTGTTTGCCCAATGGCTAAGGAATATTCCTATTCCTCTTGCATCTTAAATTAACACATTGCTATTAATTACCAAGAGGCCATGCCTTACTAGTAACTTCTGGTATCGTTCTTCGTCAGTGGTTACATGGTGTCTCTTAGATTCTGCCTACTCTCTCTCTGTATTTCTGTTTGAATTTTCTGCTTGGCTTTACTTTAAGAAGTCATTGGCTGAAACATATTTATTCATCAGCCAATAAAAACAACATATATACAAAAGGACATCCCACATTAGAGAGAAAGGTTGCTATACCTTTTTAAGATTTAATAACAAGAGATTATTTCAAAATGTCAAAATGATCCATGTAAGATGAGTCTGCAGTTATTACAAATTAATGAGTTTGGAAAATTCCACTCAGATGACAACAATAGGAATAGAAAGAGGAGTAAGGATTTGAGACATAGTGTTGACTTAGCAACTGATATCTTCCCTGTAGAACATCACCTGTACCAAAGAATTTTATGTTCTATATGTAGCAGAACTGAATGAGATATTATCTTATTGCTCATACCCAGTGAGTTTATTTTAAACAAGAAACCTGTAAACACTGTCTTTTCTTCATGTTTTTCTACTGGCATCTGCATTAATTCACCTTCTTTGGACTTTTTCAAATAAGTGATTCAAGCTATATGAATAAAAACATCATCAATAATTTGAGCACTTTCATTTGCAGTTTTTAGTGTGATGAAAAGTGCTATTACGTTGAAATTAAATTTAGCAATAGGTGACAGGACAAGGATGCTTAATTTCTTAAAATATCATGCCCTTGTGCCTCTACTATTAATCTATACCTTGCAAACTGGAAAACATACAACATACATCACTATAACTTAAGTTTGCTTAATAAAATTCCCAGAAAATTAAATTCATGCCTGAACTAGACCCTAGGGTGATGATCGATCTAACTATAGTTTTTACAGCTTAGCTATAAACCTTTGAAATTGCTAGTTTGTAATAAAAACAGTGACAGAACTTTTAAAGTCCATTTTCCATCCTTGTTCCCATGAAACTGTGCTAATATAAGTTCTTGTTGATATTTGAATGTTTTAAAAACAGAAAGAACTCCCTTAAATTTGTGGTAATGGTCAATGCAACCTGCTGTCTCCTCCCAGTAAGGAACTACAAGTACTGTTTTCCCCATCTTTGTCCTGTAGTTAAAAGGCCTAAGTTTGGAGTTGGGGTTGCAGTGTAATTTGATTATGTCCTATCATAGGAAGAATGAAGAGAATCTAAAATACTCTGACCTTACCTTCCTGTTGTCAAGTTCATTTTTCTCTTTTTCAATCCTTAACAATTTATTTGGATACACGGTATTCTACAATATGAGTAAATGAAGTTGCCATGTACTCTTGGGGATTTATTTTTTTTTCAGTGATCTTTTTTTTCTTATTGAGAAAAAGAAAAAAAAATTTCCGCCTCCTCCCAGCCTCCCATTTCCCTCTCCCTCGTCCCACCCTTCTCCCCCTCCCCCCACTCCTCTCCCCCTCCCTCTCCAGTCCAAAGAGCAGTCAGGGTTCCCTGCCCTATGGAAAGTCCAAGGCCCTCCCCCCTCTGTCCATGTCTAGGAAGGTGAACATCCAAGGTGGCTAGGCTCCCACAAAGCCCGAACTTGAAATAGGATCAAAACCCAGGGCCATTGTCCTTGGCTTCTCATCAGCCCCCATTGTTCGCCATGATCAGAGAGTCCGGTTTTATCCCATGCTTCTTCCGTCTCATTCCACCTGGCCTTGGTGAGCTCCCAATAGATCAGCCACACTGTCTCAGTGGTTGGGTGCACCCCTCGTGGTCCTGACTTCCTTGCTCATGTTCTCCCTCCTTCTGCTCCTCATTGGGAACTTGGGAGCTCAGTCCTGTGCTCCAGTGTGGGTCTTTGTGACTCTCTCCATCCATCACTAGATGAAGGTTCTATGGTGATATGCAAGATATTCGTCAGCATTGCTGTAGGATAGGGTCATTTCAGGTTCCCTATCCTCAACTGCCCAAGGAACTAACTGGGGACCTCGCCTTGGGCTCCTGGGAGCCACTCTAGGTTCAAGTCTCTTACCAACCCTAAGGTGGCTCTCTTAACTAAGAATTGTGCTTCCGTGCTCCCCTATCCAACCTTCCTTTATCTCAATCATCCTGTTTCCCCAAGTTTCCCTCATCCTCCCCTTCTCACTTTTCTCTCCCCATCCCCCGATGCTCCCATCCCACCCCACCCCCAAGATCCCAAATTTTCTCCCCAGCAATTTTGTCTACTTTCCATATCCAAGAGGATAATTATATGTTTTTCCTTGGGTTCACCTTCTTATTTAGCTTCTTTAGGTTCACCACTATATACTCCGTGACCATTATTTATGGCTAGAAACCAATTATGAGTGAGTACATCCCATGTTCATCTTTTTGGGTCTGGGTTACCTCACTCAGGATAGTGTTTTCTATTTCCATCCATTTGCATGCAAAATTCGAGAAGTCATTGTTTTTTACCGCAGCGTAGTACTCTAATGTGTATATATTCCACACTTTCTTCATCCATTCTTCCATTGAAGGGCATCTAGGTTGTTTCCAGGTTCTGGCTATTACAAATAATGTTGCTATGAACATAGCTGAACAAATGCTTTTGTCATGTGATAGGGCATCTCTTGGGTATATTCCCAAGAGTGGTATTGCTGGGTCCAGGGGTAGGTTGATCCCGAATTTCCTGAGAAACCAAAACACTGATTTCCAAAGTGGTTGCACAAGATTGCATTCCCACCAGCAATGGATGAGGGTAAACCTTCCTCCACAGCCTCTCCAGCAAAGGCTATCATTGGTGTTTTTGATTTTAGCCATTCTGACAGGTATAAGATGATATCTCAAAGTTGTTTTGATTTGCATCTCCCTAATCGCTAAGGAGGTTGAGCATGACTTAAGTGTCTTTTGGCAATTTGAACTTCTTCTGTTGAGAATTCTCTGTTCAGTTCAGTGCCCCATTTTTTAATTGGGTTAATTAGCATTTTGAAGTCTAGTTTCTTGAGTTCTCTATAAATTTTGGAGATCAGACCTTTGTCTGTTGCAGGGTTGGTGAAGATCTTCTCCCAGTCAGTAGGTTGCCTTTTTGTCTTAGTGACAGTGTCCTTTGCTTTACAGAAGCTTCTCAGTTTTAGTAGGTCCCATTTATTCAATGTTGCCCTTAATGTCTGTGCTGCTGGGGTTATACATAGAAAGCGATCTCCTGTGCCCATTTGTTGTAGGGTGCTTCCCACTTTCTCTTCTATCAGGTTCAGTGTGTTCGGACTAATATTGAGGTCCTTGATCCATTTGGACTTGAGTTTTGTGCAAGGTGATAGATATGGGTCTATTTTCATTCTTCTACAGGTTGATATCCAGTTGTGCCAGCACCATTTGTTGAAGATGCTTTCTTTCCTCCATTGTATACCTTTAGCTCCTTTATCGAAAATGAGGTGATCATAGGTTTGTGGCTTAAAATTTGGGTCTTCTATGCGATTCCATTGATCGACTTCTCTGTTTTTATGCCAGTACCACACTGTTTTCATTACTGTAGCTCTGTAATAGAGTTTGAAGTCAGGGATGGTAATGCCTCCAGACGATCCTTTATTGTATAGGATTGTTTTGGCTATCCTGGGTTTTTTGTTTTTCCATATAAAGTTGATTATTGTCCTTTCAAGATCTGTGAAGAATTTTGCTGGGATCTTGATGGGGATTGCATTGAATCTATAAATTGCCTTTGGTAGAATTGCCATTTTTACTATGTTGATCCTACCAATCCAAGAGCAAGGGACGTCCTTCCATTTTCTGGAATTCTCTTCAATTTCTTTCTTCAATGCCTTAAAGTTCTTGTCAAATAGGTCTTTTACTTCCTTGGTTAGAGTTACCCCAAGATATTTTATGCTGTTTGTGGCTATCGTGAAAGGTGAAGTTTCTCTGATTTCCCTCTCTGCTTCCATATCCTTTGTGTATAAGAGGGCGACTGATTTTTTGGAGTTGATCTTGTATCCTGCCACATTACTAACGGTGTTTATCAGCTGTAGGAGTTCTTTGGTGGAGTTTTGGGGGTCGCTTATGTACACTATCATATCATCTGCAAATAACGAAAGTTTAACTTCTTCTTTTCCAATTCGAATCCCCTTGATCCCCTTATGTTGTCTTATTGCTATTGCTAGAACTTCAAGCACTATATTGAAGAGATATGGCGAGAGTGGACAGCCTTGTCGTGTTACTGAGTTTAGTGGGATGGCTTTGAGTTTCTCTCCGTTTAATTTGATGTTAGCTGTCGGCTTGCTGTATATAGCTTTTATTATATTTAGGTATGACCCCTGTATCCCTAATCTCTCCAAGATTTTTATCATAAAGGGATGTTGAATTTTGTCAAATGCTTTTTCAGCATCTAATGAAATGATCATATTTTTTTTTCTTTCAGTTTATTTATATGATGAACTATATTGATAGATTTTCGTATGTTGAACCAGCCCTGCATCTCTGGGATAAAGCCTACTTGATCATAATGGATAATTTTTCTAATGTGTTCTTGGATTCGGTTTGCCAGTATTTTGTTGAGGATTTTTGTGTCAATGTTCATGAGTGAGATTGGCCTATAATTCTCTTTCCTGGTAGAGTCTTTGTGTGGTTTTGGTATCAGAGTAACTGTAGCTTCATAAAAGGAATTTGGTAATGACTCTTCTGTTTCTATATTGTGAAATACATTAAGGAGTATAGGTATTAGGTCTTCTTGGAAGTTCTGGTAGAATTCCGCATTGAAGCCATCTGGTCCTGGGCTCTTTTTGGTAGGGAGGTTTTTGATAACAAATTCTAATTCTTCGCGACTAACAGGTCTATTTAGATTGTTCACCTGGTCCTGGTTTAACTTTGGTAAATGGTATTTATCTAAAAAAGTGTCCATTTCTTTTACATTTTCCAGTTTTGTGGCATACAGGCTTGAAATCTCTAGAAAAAAAAAAGAAGCGGACCACCTAGGAGGAGTAGAAGACTGGAAATAATCAAACTGAGGGCTGAAATCAACAAAATAGAAACGCAGAAAACAATCCAAAAAATCAATGAAAGAAAAAGCTGGTTCCTGGAGAAAATCAACAAGATTGATAAACCTCTATCCAAACTAATTAAACGGCAGAGAGAGAATATGCGAATTAATAAGATCAGAAATGAAAAGGGGGACATAACCACAGACACAGAGGAAATTCAGGGAATCATTAGATCTTACTACAAAAGTCTGTATGCCACAAAACTGGAAAATGTAAAAGAAATGGACACTTTTTCAGTGATCTTAAAAGACACTAAGGGAAGTCAGTTTCACATTCACACTCCATTTATCCTATACTAGTGCCTAGGAGTATACTATATGTATGAATACTCTTAACAAAGCTATACAAGCATTTGTTTGATATGGAACTAACAGTATCTGGCACACTGTTCTAAGTCTCATAACATTTGGCTCTGAAAAGTACTAATATGGGGACTGGAAAGATTTCTTAATGGAGGAGTGCTTGAAGCACAGGTAGGAAGACTTGAGTTGAGACCAAAGAGTTTGTGTAAAAACTAAGCATGGGCAGGAACCTATAACTTGAGCACTGGCACGGGGAGTGGAAACTGGATAATCATAATCACTGGAGTTTACTGCTCCGCAGTTTAGGTAAATACAGTGATCTCCAGATTCAGTGAAAGATCATTTCAAGGTAATAAGTCAGTGCATGTTGGAAAAGACCCTGCACACATTGGTGTATGTATGTGTTTACGCCATACACAGACTCATCCAATATATACAGAACTTAATAAAAGAAACATTTCTGAAGGTTTTGATATTATTTGATGTAGTTCAAGGTTGTTTCTGTATTTCTTGGATTTAGTACATTAGAGACAGTCATGGTCAAACAGCAGCTGATGCCATAAGTGAATGTATTTTAACATTTGAAACATTTTTCAGACAAGAGGTAATGTCAATTTAAAAAATTCTGTGTTCATGTAGATAGAAAGAGTCATTTTATTAAAAATGTGAGACATTACCTTAGATAACTATGCCTTCAAAAAGTTTGTTTATTAATACCAAACACGGAGATTTTCACATGTATTGCTACCCTAAAGCCCTTTGGAAACCCTGTGCTATATGAGATTGTTGTGATGTATGAGTGGCTGAGAATTAGACAATGAATGGAGTTGTGATTTTAGGGTAACACTTTTCCAAGAAAGCAGAATCACATTGGAATGTTCAGTGCTCTTCTTATTTTAACCTAAAGTAATAAAAGCACAATTTTCTTAGTTTTACTGCAATATAAGCAGATTGTTGCTAAAGTTATAAACATCTTTTTTCCCAAAACACACACTTTATGATATTATATAAAATATGAATAAATATTTCATAAAGGTATGGTTTGAAATGAATGGGAACATATGCATAATTATTTAAGTTGCTTCTCATTTAAAACCTTATTTTGTCCTGCTCATTCCTTTTCTTTGTGTTATGAAACTTATACTCTCTTTATCTAGAGACATGCATAAAACAGAAAACAGCACATAACTATGGTCTAATCTGCCATAATTGATCAAATGCAATCTTCCAGAATTCGGACACATCCTGTGAGATAGTTTATATAGAACATAGCTATTGTATATTGCCATGAAATGCCTCATAGAATTCTAAAATGTAAATTACTCTATCTCTTTGAGTAGGCTATAAAAAGAAAACAAAAAAAATAAAGACATTGAGAACAGTGATCATTGCATACCGATATGTGCACAAAAAGAGTCTTTTAGTCTAAGTTCATTTCTGAGAGCATGGTTTCTGGAGTAAACACATTTTGAATCATGTTGTCTATAGCTGCAGGTGCTGTTCTTTTCATTCTAAACACTGCATAATTTTATATTTATTTTGCATTAAAAATGTTCAATTTATGAAAAATTAACTTTTGGACCTGTTTACATATTTTTTTCTATTTCAAAATAGGCTAAGTTACTAAAAAATAGGAACTATTTTTGCCAATATAATGAATATAAAATCAGATACTGGAAAGATGGCTTACCTGTTATAAGTACTTACTACTTTTGAACATCATTCAAGTTCAGTTCCCAACAGCCATGTCTAGCCATGTCTAGCCATGGTAGCTTATAGCCAACCTCCTGAAACTCTGCTCCTTGGAAACAGATTCCCTCTTCTGGTCTCTTCAGGCACTGTATTCATGAACATATATATATATATATATATATATATATATATATATATATACATACACACACACATAAAATATTAAGAGTAAATACTTTTTTAAAGGACTAGCATTTCTATTTTATTTTTGTAGCTTTAAAGTTTCATGGTCTGGGTGCTGAGATTTGATAGATCTGAAATTCTGAAGTTTTCATATGCAAATAATCTCTAAATTCTTCTGGTGCCCGTTCCACTTTCAGCAGAGGTTTTATATGATGACTATTTTTATGAAAAACAAAACACTACCACTACCTCAGGGAAAGAGTCACTGTCAGGAGTCAGACAGAGACGTGATATTATAATACTGTATTAAGTGTAGAAAGATAAACTCATGCCTTTTCTGTTCCTTGATGAGTACTGAGTAAATGTTCCAACAGGAATCCCAGAATGCTTATCCTTACACCATATTAGAGAACATTCTTTCACATACCCTAGTCTAAAATAATTTCTATAAGTTTCCAGTCAATAGAAAGTTCAACTACTCTGTAGTTTTTATACATACATACACACACACACACACATACACACACACACACACAACCTAATCACTAAAATCCAGGTCTTCTATTTATGAATAGAGAATGCCTAAAGGAATTTAGTCTTTTGTTGGAGAAAAAGAATATTGGACATGGATGGTTGGCAATATCAGTGTCTATATAAAAGGAATCCTTATAACCAGACCACTTTAGCTACTTAATACTCTCATGGTAACAAGAACTAGAACTAACATATGTAGAAAGTTTAGTTTGAGTTTTTTTTGCCATTTAAAATATATGTAAGCTTTAATAATATGCCCTATAGTAGGTAAGAACAAGTGAATGCATATACCTATGGATGCCAGCAAAAAGCCCGGGATCCAGTGCAGTTAGAGGTATAGGCAACTGTGAGACACTTTTTGTGGGTGTTGAGAAATACACTCCAGTCTTCTCTAGAGTCATTCACACAGATAATGACAAAGCCAACATCTCCCACACCCAGAAAAATCAGCTCTTGGACCGAACTGTATGAAATCTTTAGGCATTTTGAAAAAAAGTTTTCTTATGCATCACTTCACTTCACCTTTCTTATAATTCTAAATGAGCACTTTTTTCTTCTATTCTCATGGAAGGTAAACTAAAATTGTACAAATTTCAAATTTTGTAAAGTCCAACAATTTGTGAAGATTGCATGGGCTAGAGACCCAGATTTGAGAGGAAACTTGTGTCTTTGCTTCTTCTGCACACTGTGTTGTTCCCGGAAAGAGTTCAATGGTATATTTTTATATTATTGGATTATTTTAATGAATATACTGTCATGCTTTAAAGAAAAAGTGGGCTATGGTATACTAAAGGATAAAGAATAAAATGTGTAAGAGCATTTGTACTAGAGGGACTAGTGCTTGATCAGACAGCTATATCAAGATAGCCAACTTAAGGGGTTAGCTACAATTCCCTTCACACTGAGTCCATTCATGCTTCAGTCATCTCTTCTATTTTGATGACAATATTTGTTTGATTCTGCCCTCAGCTCATTTCTATATGCCATCATGCATTAAGCAGTATCTAAGTGTTTTTTTTTCAAGAATTGTACCTCTCTTCTGTGTTCATCTGAGGTTTTATAAATTAGGTGAGATATCTCAATGACATTATTCTATGCTGTATGGAGTACTGACATCTTCAAGTGTAGTTTACTCAGATGGATATATTCCGTGTCAATAGGAAATACTGCCTGCCTTCGATTCCCTATTTGGCTCTAACTGTATTACACATCAAGCCCATTCTATATTGTTTCTCTAAAGAGATACAGATAGTTAACTAAACACTGGATATTCCTTTTGAGTAAGTGTTAGCATCAATGCCCACGAAGAGAGTTGATGGTAACGGATAATCATATGATTGGATCTGCTTTAATTAATAAACTAGATGAGACTCTAGTCTGGTAAAACAAATACATTTCCTTTTTTAAAATGTAACTTTATTTTTTTAACAGAAAAGAAAGATCAAATGAACCTCTGTCAGACATATAACACTTTAATATTGTATCACAAATGTCTGCTTTGCTTTCATGTAAATCAACTTAATTTGCCCTCAGCAGTTCTCATTGGAACAAATGCCACCCAAGGAAATTTAGTTAAATTTACTTACTGGGACTTCATCTATTGTCATTATATCTTCAGTAGAATTTGCTTGTCAGCATAATAATTTTAACCACCTTTTATGCCTCTTTTTTTATGCAATTGTTTTCTTCACAGCCTTATCTAGTATACCTTGTCAAAAACAACAGCTTTGTTTGTTGATGACAAAGCTGACAAAAGAGGGTGCTTTGGTTCTTTTTCTTCTACTGTCCACTAAAATTGCTTTATTTTATATTGATTTTATTGAGTTACATATTTTTTCTCTGTTCCCCTCCCTTTCTCTCCCCTCCATTTCAACTGTCTCCCATGGTCCTCATGCTCCCAATTTACTCAGGAGATCTTGTCTTTTTCTACTTCCCATGTAGATTAGATCCATGTATGTCTCTCTTAGAGTCCGCATTGTTGTCTCAGTTCTCTGGGATTGTGAATTTCAGGCTTGTTTTCTTTGCTTTATGTCTAAAAGCCACTTATGAGTAAGTACATATGATATTTGTTTTTCTGGTTCTGGGTTACCTCATTCAATATGATGTTTTCTAGGTCCATCTATTTATCTGCAAATTTCAAGATGTCATTATTTTTTTCTGCTGTGTAGTACTCCATTATGTGAGGGTATAGCTGCAAGCCTGTTATCTTGATATTGTCTAGTAGCTGATTTCACACTCTATCTAACAATGAAGACTACTTGAGTATTGGTGGGAAGGTATGTTGGTGGCCTTTGATCACTAACCTACCAATCAACATGTCCTTGACCCTCTGGTTCCTACAATCCTTCCTCCCTCTCTTCAGCTTCTCTAAAGATTCACCTAAGCTCTGCCTACTGTTTGCCTTTTGGTCTGCATCTGTTTCCACCATTTTCTTTATGAAGCCTCTCTGATGACTATTCACTAAACACCAATCTATGAATAAAGCAAAATATCATTAGGCATTATTACATTGACATCTTTCTATTCAGTCATATTTAGTTCTATTCTAGGTTTCTGGACCACCCATCTTCTGCTCCAGGCAGTGTCAGTGGTGAGATCACATTTACGGCATGGGTTTCAGGTTGGACCAGTCATTGGTTTGCACTCCACCAGAAAGCCCACAGAATAAACTAAACTTGGTTCAGGAGTTCACAGAGACTGAACCCATAACCAGGGAGCCTACATAGGACTGACATAGGCTCTATGCTTATTGTGACAGTTTAGAGCTTGGTCTTCTTGTGGGACTTCTACCAGTGGGATCAGAAGCTGTCTCTTATTCTTTTTATGCCTTTTAAGACACAATTGCCTTGCCCAAACTTAATACAAAAGGTGTGGTACTTAGTCTTACTCTAACTTGATATGCCCATTTTGTGGATATCCATGGGAGGTTTGCTCTTTTCTGAATAGGAATAGAGGAGGAGGGGATGGAGAGGGTGGTCACAGATGTAGGGAGGGAGACTGGGTGGAGAGGAGGGAAATAAAAATGTGTCTGGGATGTAAAATAAATATTTTAAAAGAATTCCAAAAGAGCATAGAAATTGTCACCCTCTTAGCTTCTGAGTTATTATTAAGAATTTCCCATTTATCTTCCATAGCCTTGATCCTTCATTGGGATGCATGAAGACTATTAATCAAGGTTCTTTAAAGGAACACAACTCTATCTATCTATCTATCTATCTATCTATCTATCTATCTATCTATCTATCTATCTATCTACCCATATGCATAAACATAGGTATAGATTCAGGTATTGGTATATGTGCATGTATTCGAATGTGTTTGTATGTATACATGTATATCAAAGGGAAATTTGTTAGACTGGCTTGTAGGATGTGGTTAAAGTATTCTAACAATGGCTGTCTCATGACACAAAGTATGCAAGGTTTGCATATCTGTAATCCCAAACTGGTGGGCAGGTCCAAGAAATCCCTGAATATGTGCTCCTCATCTGTCTGTATTGGAATCCTGAAAAATTTGGATTTAATACTGGCTGCAGCAACAGGATAGACAAAATTCCCAGCAAGAATGAGGGCAAGCAGCCAGAAAGCAAAGTTTTCTTCTTTCACGTTTTTTTGTGTGGGTTTCCAGAAAAGGGTGTGAATTTAGGGTGGGTTTTCTTGATTCATATTGTCTGATTAAATGCAACCCACACAGGAATGCTAAACAGCTTGTGTTTTCATTGATTACAGATGCAATCACGTTAGAAGTAAGAATAACTGTCACAAAGACTGTCACAATGCCTTTTCAAACTGTTTTCTATAAATTTCCACATATCCTCAGATCATAAGGAATCTCTTTCCAGTAAGTCTTTGTTTTTCCTTAAGAAAAGTCTGTGATTACCATGGTTTATTAACCACTGCCACTGCCTGTATTCCATGACTACTCTCTTACTTGCTAATGGTGCCATAGTTTGTAGTCTTCATTTACAGGGTAATCAACTGAGTTCCTGAACTAAAGGAATTTCTAGGGTAGTGAACTTTCTGTGAATAAAATGGGTGCATCCCAGTGAACTGACTGAAATTGGTTATAATGTTATCTTCTCTCCACATTCAGACTTCATGGGAGGATATGATGAAAACTTTTTGCAGGACTTTGCATATATTGTACTCAAAGGAACTATTACAATTTTCCAATTGAATTTTCCTTGGTAATGTATTCCACAAATCCATTGGCCATCTAGAAACATTTGGAAAAATAACTGCATCAACAATAAATTGAGGAACTGAAAAAAAACCTCTTATTACTCTTATCTATTTCATTTTAAAATTTTATTGAGAATTTCACAATTATTCAATGCTTTTTGATCATATTCACCTGCACTACACACTCATATCATCCTGTCTCCATTCTCCAAAACTTTACATATTCATGTTCTCAGTTTTTGCAGACCTACTGGGAGTGATTGGTGCTGCCCAGATACGCCATCCACTGGATCATGTTCAGCCTACTGAGAGTCTCATTCTTAAAGGAAACTGACTCTTCTTCCACAGGAAGGCATCAACTATTTCCTCAGGCAGGGCTTTGGTTCATGAAGTCTTCCCCTCCCCTTGCTAGAACTTTAACTTGCTTGATCTGGTTTAGGTCTTCCACAAGTCACTGAGCTGCTGTGTGTTCAGTGGTGTAGTGGTCCCGTCAAGTCCTCAGCTGTCTGTTTTGATATCTGTTGAGCCTTTGATTTCAAAGACAAACTTTCATATTGAAGCAGCTTTACTTTCCTGCTTTCCAAATATGTTATTATCTTCTTAAGGCCAGAATCTATTCTTTTTGTTTATGTTTTACTGCTGTTGCTAAGTTTGTTTTGTTTTGATGTGTTTCTCAAGGCAACTTATGAACATACTTTGTGTGACCACAAGTGTTCCTCCAAAGAAAGCTTCTTCTTGGGTTTTGTTTCTGAATACAAAGTACAGTGCATTAAGGAAAGAATGCTTTTATGCTCATAAGGCAATTTATTTTCTCTAATTTCTTTCTCCAACATTGGACTTCCTTTGTTTTGCCATAAATAAATGTTGCTGTTTTAATTCATCCATCACAAACCTTTATGCACATTCCTCCGCACTGTAGCCTTGCTTATCAGATTCTTAGGACACGATTTGATATGTGCTTGCTGTAACTGAAATGCTTTTATATTGGCGACTGCAATTGCCAGTGCATGTCTATAAATAAGCTACAATTGTAAGCATATTTCACTGGAACGATTGGTGGTTTATTTAACTTGAAAAGGACAGATATCTTCTAGCTTATTGGACAGCTATGGTTTATACTCAAGGTCCTTTGGATGTTGCCGTCCCTTCATTATTCTTTCAAATGTTCCATCTCACTATAGGTGTTTTGTGCAAATGAATAAAGCACCAATTTTTCAGGCAACAGTGTGGGAAAAATTGAGCTTTCATGCTCTTTGCTAGTATCGCTTGATCATCCTGGATGCTACCTTTCCTGCATTTTACACAAAGCATGTCTTACTGTCTTGCTATCAGAGTAAGAAAACAAGAATAACCTAAAGGAAGAATAGACAGAGTAAAGAGAGAAAATTTAAGTGACATTTGTAAATTTAATAAGTGATTACTTAATTTGAACTTGTCCCCAAGTTCCTTACTTAATCCTGCCCCCAAATTCATTCTGTCTATTTGAAGGAGACTTTTTATAGGTTTTTCCCTACTTTGGCCAGGTTGCAGTGATTCAGTGCATTTTTCTTTGCATTATAACAATCTATTAGCACATTGGAGTGGAGGCTAGAGAGGCGGCTCAGCAATTAAGGACAATTGAACTTAAAACTTCAAACATGCTAATTTTATATATTTGTAAGCATAATTTCTGGATGTATATCACGTTATTTCTTGTGACAGTTGTTTAAATTTCCAAGCCCTTGAGACTGTGCAGCTCCTTAATTCTCCAAGAGCAACCTATGAAGACTTTATTTAACTGTCTAAGCTTCTCCGGTGTGCCTTTGTAGTTACTAGTACATTTCTCTTTTCGAAGAACATTTTCACCTCACCTCCACTAAAATGGGTCCTCTGATCATAAGGAAAGGATAGTAGTTCAATCATAAACTAAGCTTTTCTAAATTCCCTTGTGTCTTAATTTTACTCACCTAATAATCTTGTAACCTGATCCTTTCCTACCAGATCTCTGTGTACAATGTAAACATCTCCCTATTTAATGTGATATGGTTGTCCCTCTTCTGCCTCTACTGAATCCGGTCATCATCTGTTAATTTGGGCCAATACACCAGTGTTTTCAATTTTTTTACAATAAACAAAATGTCTCAAAACATGACTCAACTGTCAATTGATGATCAAATGTATCATTCTTTTGTGACCTTGATATTCCTTTGATTATAGTTTAATCTGCAGATTTGAAAATCTCTATTCCTTATCCTATTATGCTATTTAACAGGGTTTTATTTTTATATAGGATTTATATTAATAGATTCATGCTTAGAGGTTGAAGACTGCCACTTTAGTTCCAAACCAGATTCCTGATCTCTAGAATTATATACACATTAGTCATGACAAAGATGCTGAAAATCACTCTTACAAGTGTTCTCTGACACAAAATATGTTCACTAAGGTGATTATGTTTGTCCAACTATAAATGCCATGTTTGTTGCATTATTTACTAGTGAATATTGAATTATCTTTGCCATAAAATTTCTCATTCTGATGCCTCAGCATATCATTGTGAATAGAGAAGTATCCCTTAAAGATGTGAATAAAATAATATGAATCTGTTCGTGTGTTCCACTAGAGAAATACTTTTTCAGATTAGTGAAGATGGAAAACCAGCCGACGTCTTCAAGCTAGGACAGGAGCTGCAAAAGTAGTTCTGCCAGTATGAGAGACAGAATTACAGGGCTTGGTCACAAAGACTCCAGCAAACCAGCACGTTTCTTTCAGAGAACTATGGAGCTCTCTGCATTTGCAACAATGTCTAGCTTTCCATTTTGTCACCCATCAAGCACTCCTACCTCCATTAACATTGACCCTTGAGGTTTTGCTTGCCTCACATTCCGTGTCCTCCTTCTATTTACAGCCAAGATGTAACTGTCCAAACTATTTCATAGATTGTTCCTGCACTAAAATTGTCTCTAAAATTGAGGCCACATTCTAAAGCATCAGTCACAGTAATCTTTGCAAAAACTTGCTGTCTTTGCTGGTAATTAGAGGCTTTGCAAAGTGGGAAAGTCTTTAGCTTTATTGTTGCTTTGTTTGTGTTCTCCAACATCACAAAAAAGAAGCCCTATACACAGTAACCTCCATCTTTTTGGAATTCTCATCCATTGATCTTTTCAAACTTCTTTCACACCCCCTGATTTTAGAAACATCTAGGCAGATGACTGCCCCCAAGTATTGTTTATTACCATACACCTGCTAACAATCTCCAAGCCAGTCTACTAACATGTTATAGATTGTATTGTCATCAGTTCATAAGGTCTTTCCTTCATGGATTTTCAAAATCTGGTCTGGGAAATGTAACTGTTCTTGCTTCATTATTCACAACTGTTCATACCTGCTAATGGCTAAACAGGTAGTATTCATTCCTTATTTTTTCCCAGGACCTACTATAATTGCTCAAACAAAGAAACAGAACCAATCACACCAGAAAGATATTTATCTAAATATTGTTTTCAGCATAGAAAATAAAAGGGCACTTGGTAAGTAGTTGACTAAGATTAGTATGTGGATCGAATATCTTACACTTTAATTTCTGTATTATTATTGCTAATATCAGACTGTATTCCAACATAATATTCACCCACATATTAAAATGTGTCAAGGATTATTAATAAATAGACCAAGATACATTTGTTATTATCTACTTCTGAACTTGCAATTTTCTCAACATGTAATGATTAGAATCTGTGTTCACTACACCCAGTGGGAAAATCCCGTTAAGCCTTGTGCAAATCAGATGTCCTCACAGGTAGGAGTACCTTAGGTCAAGTGCTACTTAAGTGAAATACAATTCTCATTTCAGGGGATTGCAATGAAATGTTTTCAAGTCAGATTCATTCATTTCGTACCAAAGTTGGTGTCCAAATTTTCCTCCTTGCTTTCATTCCATTGATCCCAGCATTCCACATGGACAAACTAGGGGCAATATAACTCAAGAGAAAGACTCTGACATTCACAGAATATTGTAAAAATCAAGATACCCTTTCTGCCTTTCAAGAGTCACTAAATGTAATCTGGAAAGATGACTAGATGCAATCTCTTGTTGCAAATTTTGTAAAGACAGTATTAAGTAGTTTGAACTGCACAAAGAAGGAAGGAAAGAATGACATTGTATTTTTCTGGTTCAACTTTCTACTTAAACTCATGAACCACATATAAAATGTGCCTTTTAAATGATGTGGAAAGTGGTAAAAAATGTGCAGTCACGTATTTTGAATAATTTTTGAATGCTTTATTACCATATAATAATTACACATGAATACACAACAGTGTGTTTCATTATTACATTTTTACAAGTGAATGTAATAGATCTATTCACATCTATCCCACGTTAACTCATTCCTCCTCAGTCCCAGTGATGTACTTCTTTACAACCTGTCTTCCATTATTTTTGAGAGCAATGGCACTTCTGTCCATCAACCAGAAGCTTGGAAGTCCTCAGGGAACAGATGAGATTTGTGAATCCCTCCCCACTTCACGATGGAATGGAAACATGTTAGGCTTAAATTTGTGTTGATCCTGTAATGATTCTGTGAGTTCAAGAGTACAATGTCAGTGGCAAGCCTAGAAGACAGTTACACAAGGCTGAACCCCTCTTCCAGCTCTTCCACTTTTCTTCTGAACTAGTCCCTCACCAAGAATATGTGGAATCTATTTTATTCACACACTCACACTGTGTTTCTGCACCTAAGAAGCCACGCCTGTGAAAATTCTGATTATTATAATGTATTAATTTGTGTATGAGCAAGAATACAATTAACAATATAAATCAGTCAACTTTACTAAGGAAACTGTTTTAGTTAGAAATATTATGCACAAAATAGGTTAATGTTTATCTTTTCAAAAGTGAATAAGTAAAATTATGAAGACATTTGTAGTCAACAACATAGTCCACCTACCAAGACCTGAGTTAGGCCACTGTGTAGGTGTTGTAACATGATAGGTTCAATGTACAGCTTACAATCTGGTGTCTTGGCATAGAAACATCAGTGATCAAGGAACCTCAGGAAGCATTTCTCAAATACGTCAAATAATATCTCATACAGATAAAAACAGACCACTTTTGTTTGAGAAAGAATAAAATTATCTGTAAATCAAGGTCTTGTTTGCACAATATTTGATATTTTTAAATGCTCACAGTAACTAAGTGCCTAGAAAAAATGACCATATTTTAGATATATTTGTCATTTCTGTACCAAATGGAGAGTAGAAGAAGCAGGGTAGTTATCTTAAAATTGCCTTAAAGTATCCAAGGGAGATGTTTTCATGAAAATGGTTTTCATTCTTATCACATCTAGATTCAAGTCTCTAGTGTAAAATAGAATAACCTAACTCATGAAGTATTTTGCAAGAATTTTAGTCCATTATACTGGAAGAACAATAATGACAGACTGCATATAATATTTTTCTCCTATTTACAAATACTGAAAATGGAAATTCAAATAAGAATCATAAAGCAAACTAACAGAGAGAAGTGCTTCATATGTGGACATATTTGTTTGTTTAAAATAATTTATTTATGTGCAGGTTTGTGTGAGAGTAGTGGTGTGTGTGTGGTGTTGAGATGCCATCGTACTCATGGGGTCATCAGAGGGATACATTCAAGGGTTGGTACCCTCCATCCACCACTTTGCCTGTAGGAATATAAGGCCTACAAGGTCGAGAGATGAGCCAACCTGGAGTCTGCCTGAGGGCCTAGCAACAGTCATTATCAGGGGTACTTATTGTGCCTAGCTAATGACAGGTAACCATGCAATGTTAACAGACTGGAATACAGCCTTGGTTTTGAGAGGGGAGTATAATAGGCTCTCCCTATTGCTGAATAAACAAGTTTGCTATTTGCCTTTTACCTGACTACAGGTGTCTATGCTGTTGAGACTGTGCCTCCTCACTCCCTCCTCCAACGGAGCCTTTAGGACCCAGCAGCATTTTCCCGGTGTCAGCATATGTCAACAGGCTTGCCAGATGTCTTTCTTCACTGAACTATCTTACTGGTCATGTGTTTTCCCTATTTTATTTTAGCAATTACCTTTTGTTTATTATGCAAGTGCCCTGCCACTGTGTTATATCTCTCACCCTAAGATATTTACATTTAAAATTTCATATTTATTCAAGCAAACTCTGGCATCTCAAAAAGTAATTCTAATACATTGCTAATGTTGACAAAATATCATCCTTAGATTTTTATCTCTAGTGTATGTAATTTGGTGGCTTAATTTGTCCAAAGACATTGTTTAAATTCAGTTTATAGAGAAAAGATAAATGAAAAATAATTTTCAAGTGATTAAAAGCATTTTATTTCATCCAGTAACCAAAAACACATATGCAAAATTGAACCATAGTTTTAGAAGTTAATATATATATATATATATATATAATATTCACATTTATTTTATTAATTTGTATTGTTTCTTTGAGAATTTCATAAAATTTAGTTTGATCATATTAATCCCACTTCCCTAACTTCCAGGATCCACTTGCTTCCATACTTTGTATCTTCCCTCTTTTCTTTCTCCCCTTTTATTGAAAATAGATATTTTGATTGCAGTTTTCCCTCCATCTATTCTTCCCAGTTCCTCCCCCACCTCCCATCTCATCTGAATATTCCCATTGTCTCTCATTAGAAAAGAACAAGCTTCTAAGAGATAGCAACAAAATATAATATACTAATAAGATTAAAAAATCATCATATCAAAGTTGGGCAAGACATTCCAACAGAAGGAAAAGAAGCCAAGAGAAGGCACAGCAATCAGAAATCCCCAAATTTGTTTTCACATACTCAGGAGTCTAATCAAAATACTATTCTGAAAGCTACTATTTATAAATATATATATATATATGTGTGTGTGTGTGTGTGTGTGTATATACACACATATATATGTATATCTGCACATATACATACATACACACACATGAATACATACTTTTATATTTATACACACACACAATGCAGGCAGTATGCTTGCTGTTTTAATGTCCTCTATCCCCTCTGGCTCTTACAATCTTTCCATCTTCTCTTCTACATTATTCCTTGAGCTCTGAGTGGAGGCATTTGATGGAAACATCCCAGTTAGATCTGTATGTTGCACAGTCTCACTCTCTGCAAAATGTCTGACTGTGGTTCTCAATTTGTTCCCATCTGCTAAAGGAAGAAACTTCTCTGATGAAGGCTGAATAAGGTCCTGATCTATAAGTATAGCAGAATGCCATTCTAATCATTTTATCAGTATTTTTAAGACCAGTAGTATTTGTCATTTTTGATACAGTCTCTGGTTCTTGGTCACCAAGCAGTGTCAGGTATGGACCTTATGTCAAAATAGACAGTGGATTTTTTACTACTGTAAGCATTGTACCACCATTGTCCTAGAATATTTTGCAGGCAGAACATTTTTGTGGTTTGGTTTGCATTTACCTTTTTCTTTTAGTAGACTGCAAAGTATTTTCCTGTACGAAAGACATTAGATTGTAGGCATGAAGATCTATGTAGTCACATATTTGTCTTCTCCTTGTTCAGTGAGTTGTGTGAATGTTGTCTTCAGCAATGTCACCTTGGCACCAGTTTTTGGAGAGCAACCTATGGATGTTGCCAAGAAAATAGGTTGCTATTTTCTGGCTTTTTAACCCCATCTATTTCATATTTGACAGAGAAGAGAAGCATGAAACAAGAGATAACATAAGTGTTGGAACAAGCAGAAGAGAGAGAGGAGTGAGGAAGAATTGACTCAAGGAAAGAAAGGGACACTTTTATGTTTTGATTATGTAAGGAGGAAGGCGATATAGGAGCTTGTGTCCAAATTGAAATTGAATTCTAAAGAAACGCAAAATCATGAAAGGAGATGCACTTGGAGTGAGATGCAGAGAGTTAAATCCCTGTGAGAAAGACTGTCTAAGGGGGAGAATTGTATCCTGGAATGCAGTGGAGAAGGCAGGTAAAAAGAGGGCTCTTGAGAAAGAAAAGAAGTATGAATTTTTTTTTCTGAAGCAGCCTATGCATCAGGCATGGCTTTTGCCAGTTCCAAGTCTTCTCATCAACTGCCAGTTTGGTGTTATTGTCAAATTTTACATATTGTATTTTTTCTTGATGAGTAATAAATTTAAATAATGCAGGGAAATTTCCCTCATTAGTTAACTTCATAAAAGGTGCTTGAAATATAATTTCATGGGATTCTGGATGTTCTGTGTATATGAAAGTTAATTATATCTTGTATATGGGAATTTCAAATCTCGTCCCACTAGTAAAGTTAGAGGAGCAGTAATAGTCCGCTTTGCATACAAAGGATTTCTCGTAGCATTATAATTTTGTTTGAATGGTAATATTATTTTTCATTTTGGTCTTTGTGGATGAATAAAAAAATTTCCCTAAAGCATAAAATGAGAACCTATTCATCCTAATCTTGATTAGTCCTAAGTTTAGGACTGAAGGGTTCATATGAAACTTTGCATTTGGGGATGGGAGATTTCTGAATCTAATATGTGTTAGTAATATGCATGTGTACATAATTAGCTAGATAACATGTGGGCTCTATTTTTCATCTCCTTTAATGATGTAGATATCAATGTAACTATCTCCCTAAAGATGTTTATAGCTGGAGCCAGTGACACACTCGACTTATGGCTATGGGACTGTAATATGTTTGGTTATGTGTTGTTGGAATCTAAACTGTCTGTATATTATATAAATGTTTTGAAAACCACTAGAGAATAACATGTAATTAATATTGTAATTTGTTCCTGATGTTCTCATTGAGCTAATATTTCTCTTCAGATTTTGACAAACCTGGTAGATTTTCATGTCACTGGGTAATTTCCAAAGAACCTCTTCCCTGAATCTGGATGTATACTTGTCTTCATTTATAACCTGAATGGAGAGGTAGGAAAACAGATGCCTTCTTAGAATCAATGTTGACTTACTAGTTGTCTCTAATGAAGGAACCATTACATGGTAGAAGAACAACTCTTCCTTAAACCTATTGCTTATCGTGGTGGTATAGAATCTTTAAAAGAAGGATGCCAAAACTGTTGATGCCAAAGACCTGTACCCACAAGCTTCACATCATAGTATTCTAAAAGGACTCTAAAGTAGATTTTCCAAGACTTGTACAGTCAGTTAAAGGTAAACAAGTTCTAAATCCTAAATAAGTGGACTATATATCTTGTCTCATATGCTTAAAAGAATCTTAGGTTAGGTTAAGTCACTTGGCCAGTGATTTTCTGTCATGCAGTTCCCATCACGTGTATTAGGGCAGTCCTAATTGGTCAATGTTTACTCCTGAGTGATTACAATGAACGCACTGGGAATCAAACTCATGTCCTCTGGAAGAACAGTGCCATTTCTTGACTTTTTAGTATCACTTTATCACCCTATATGCTGGTAGCCATGTCATAGGAACAGCAAGTGGCAATTGAAGTTCATGGTGTCCCCTCATCAGGAGAAAACTCTCTGATGGGTCAATCTTATTTAATCAAGTTTCTGAGACCACAGACCCCAGGATGTCTTTTGCTTCTGCTGTTCCTTTACATGTATGCGATCGCGATTTCTCTCTGATTCCTGGCATAGTGTGAGTGTGTGTAGGGAGACCCCCACTGCCTGTATGCAGTGTGTTTATCCTATCGAAACATCCCAATCTACTGAGTATTTTTTTTTTTCTTTTTCGAGACAGGGTTTCTCTGTGGCTTTGGAGCCTGTCCTGGAACTAGCTCTGTAGACCAGGCTGGTCTCGAACTCACAGAGATCCGCCTGCCTCTGCCTCCCGAGTGCTGGGATTAAAGGCATGAGCCACCATCGCCCGGCTCTACTGAGTATTTTTATATGTGGATTGTCTAGAAGGTGACTCCTCCCTAACCTGTACTGTCTAATTGGCAATAAAAATGATAGCTTATACAGAGTTTGGATGAATAAAAATAAATACAAGGACGTGTTTTATTGCTAAGGCCTATAAGTTCCACTTAAGGAGCTGCTTTTTAGACCGTATGTCAGGATAATGATTAAAGAAAATCATTTGTGTCCAGGGGCCAGGCTGGGTCTAATTCTCTTATTGCTGAAAAGATACAGTCACAGGTTTCTATGTGCACCTTTAGCTGAAACAAAGCTTTAAAATAATTTTATGTTCTATGGGATTCCTTGCTAATAGTTTTCTTAATATGAAAAATCCAGAAAATCTAAATTTTACAAGGACACATAGCTGATCTGTCTGATTCATTAGGCTAGTGTTATGAATTAAAAACAGACCAATTGTTGATAGCTGAAGAATGATTAACTGTTCGTACCCATTCTCAATTTGCTGATATAGGTCTGCACTTCAAAGATTAAAAAAAAATCAATTGAGTGTTTTTTTTTTTAATGTAGAAGAAGAAGTCTAGGAAGAGAAGCAACTTTTATGCAACAACACCACAGGGAAAGAAATCCTAACTAGTCAGAGCTACAAAAAATAATTTTACTCTGTAGCCCTGAGAAAGGACTACAAGTTTCCTTTTTTGGTCAAGGATTGCACACACGGTAGAAAGTGCATTTTGAGATTTAAAGTGCTATGATGCCGCAGTGTCTTGGGAGTGCTGACTTGAGTTGAAGCTAAGAGATTTACTATTTCTCAGGAATGTTCACTTGAGCTTGAACTAGAGGATTTACAATATTCCAGGTGTCTCTGTATCCCAAGACTTAGCACTCTCCAGGAACTACTGAGTACTAGAGAAATCCGGAATGAATGACTTCTGATTACAGGGTGTTAGAGTAAAATAATTATATAGCTGTGGATTAGTTAAAACTGCCTTTCTCATGCCTGGGAGAATGCAAGGCAAAGGGTTTAAGTGGCTAATACATTCATAAATATAGGTTGTAAGCACACAATTTTCCCATTTTCTTGTATTCTTCATTGGTTTAGATTTATGACTCCTTTAAAATTTCTTATAAGATTATCTCTCAAAATAGATAATAAAGTGATTGTTTCTTTACACCACAATTTGCACCCTTCCAATATACAAGTTACTTAGATATATTGTATGTGATTTTATGGGATGGCTCTCTTTTTTATTTTTTTATTCAAAAAAATTTATTTTTTTTTAATTAATTTATTTATTAAAGATTTCTGCCTCCTCCCCTCCACCGCCTCCCATATCCCTCCCCCTCCCCAAATCAAGTCCCCCTCCCTCATCAACCCTAAGAGCAGTCCGGGTTCCCTGCCTTGTGGGAAGTCAAAGGACCTCCCACCTCCTTCCAGGTCTAGTAAGGTGAGCATCCAAACTGCCTAGGCTCCCACAAAGCCAGTATGTGCAGTAGGATCAAAATCCAGTGTCATTGTTCTTGACTTCTCAGCAGTCCTCATTGTCCGCTATGTTCAGCGAGTCCGGTTTTATCCCATGCTTTTTCAGACCCAGTCCAGCTGGCCTTGTTGAGTTCCCGATAGATCATCCCCAATGTCTCAGTATGTGGGTGCACCCCTCGCGGTCCTGAGTTCCTTGCTCGTGCTCTCTCTCCTTCTGCTCCTGATTTGGACCTTGAGATTTCAGTCCGGTGCTCCAATGTGGGTCTCTGTCTCTGTCTGCTTTCATTTACACTTCCTCCCCTCCTCCCATTCTCCTCCTACTCTCCCACTCCCCCTCCTCCCTCCCCCTTCCTCCTAAGAGAGGGCAAGGAACCCTGCCCTGCAGGAAGTCCAAGGCCCTTTCCCCCTACATCCAGGCCTAGGAAGCTTTGCATCTAAATAGACTAGGGTCCCAAAAAGCCAGTACATGCAGTAGAAACAAGTCCCAGTGCCTTTATCAATGGCTTCTCAGTAAGCCCCATTGTCAGCCACATTCAGAGAATCCAGTTTGATTGCATGCTCATTCAGTTCCAGTCCAGCTGGATTTGATGAGCTCCCATTAGAACAGGCACACTGTCTCAGTCCTGACTTTCACGGTCCTGACTTCCTTGCTCATCTTCTCCCTCCTGCTCTTCAACTGGACCTTGGGAGCTCAGTCCTTGTTCTGATGAGGGTCTCTGTCTCTATCTCCATCTGTCACCAGATGAAGATTCTATGGTGATATTCAAGATAATCATCAGTGTGATAGTGGGGCAAACCAGTTCAGGCACCCTCTCCTCTGCTGCCCAAGGACCTAGCTGGAGACATCCCCGTGGAGACCTGAGATCACCTCTAGAGCCAAGTCTCTTGCCAACCCTAACATGGCTCCCTTAATGTAGATATCTTCTTCCCTTCCTATATCTGCCCTTCCTCCATCTCCCCCAAGCTCTCTCCAGACTTTCCTTTCTCCCTTCTCTCTCCCCCTCTCCCCTTCCCCCATCCCCACCCCTATCCCTATCCCCATCCCTATGCTCCCAACTTTTGCCCGGTGATCTTGTTTGCTTCCAATTTCTAGGAGGATCTATATATGTTTTTTCTTTGGGTTCTCCTGTTATTTGGATTCTCTAGGCTTGCGAAGTATACGCTTTAACCTGTCAGAATGGCTAAAACACCAATGATAGCCTATGCTGGAGTGGATGTGGAGTAATGGGAACACTCATCCATTGCTGGTGGGAATGCAAACTTGAGCAACCACTTTGGAAATCAGTGTTGTGGTTTCTCAGGAAATTGGGAATCAATCTACCTCAGGATCCAGCAATACGACTCTTGAAAATATACCCAAGAGATACCCAATTATACTACAAAAGCATTTGTTCAACTATGTTCATAGCAGCACTATTTGTAATAGTCAGAACCTGGAAACCACCTAGATGCCCCTCAATGGAAGAATGATAAAGAAAGTGTGGAATATGTACATATTAGAGTACTATTCAGTGGTAAAAAAATAATGACATCTTGAATTTTGCATGAAAATGGATGGAAATAGAAAACACTATCCTGAGTGAGATAACCCAAACCCCCCAAAAATGAATATGGTATGTACTCACTCATTGATGGATCTTTTTTTAATATTTTACCTATAATCATTCACTTAAAGAATGGATTGTAACCCCTTCATGACTCCTGTATTGCCTGAAAGATTTAGCTAGAGTATATAAGCTGTAAGGGAAAGAAGAGAGTCAAAAGAAGGAGCTAAGATAGACTAGAAGGAAAACATCAAAAAATGAGAAAATTAGAAGGGAAACATCAAGAGTAAATATAGAGTTAGAAAGAAAGCACCAAGAATGGGAAAAGGAATAAAGAAGGCAAAAGAACAATAGAGATGAAGGTAACCAACAAGAGAGTGTGTTAATGTCTTTTCTTTAAACCTCTCAGATAGAAAAGTCTTAGTTTATGCTGACACTGTAGATTCTTTTTAAGTCCTGTGCTGCCTGGAGACTGGCCCCCTACTTTGCAATACTCATATATTTCCATTTTATTTTTAACAGTAATACAGTTTTGTGCCAGTTTACTCTCTTCAAGGATCAAATCAAAGAAATGGCTTTCTTATTTGACTTAATCTTCCCCTTTTTGTCTTTTGTTCTTCACCTATATTCACGTAAAATCCTATCAAAAATTTCTTACCATGCAAAGGAGCATGGTTCTGAGGATTTGGTTAGGGCTAAATTAATGAGTCAACACCATTCCATTGTTTCATTGTTCTATTTGCATGAAATCGAGCAGGTGTTTTCTGTTTTTAACATGCTTTAGAGACTAGGATTGCATTAGGTACCAGTTCCCTTTCTGGTCTCTAAATCAGAAATGTCTCTCTCTCTCTCTTTTTTTTTTAATTGAGAAAAAGAAAAAAGTTTCCACCTCCCCCCAGCCTCCCATTTCCCTCCCCCTCCTCCCACCCTTCTCCCCCTCCCCCCATTCCTCTCACCCTCCCTCTCCAGTCCAAAGAGCAGTCAGGGTTCCCTTCCCTGTGGAAAGTCCAAGGTCCTCCCCCCTCCGTCCATCTCTAGGAAGGTGAACATCCAAACTGGCTAGGCTCCCACAAAGCCAGAACTTGAAGTAGGATCAAAACCCAGGGCCATTGTCCTTGGCTTCTCATCAGCCCCCATTGTTCGCCATGTTCAGAGAGTCCTGTTTTATCCCATGCTTCTTCTGTCACAGTCCAGCTGGCCTTGGTGAGCTCCCAATAGATCAGCCACACTGTCTCAGTGGTTGGGTGCACCCCTCGTGGTCCTGACTTCCTTGCTCATGTTCTCCCTCCTTCCGCTCCTCATTGGGAACTTGGGAGCTCAGTCCGGTGCTCCTGTGTGGGTCTCTGTGACTATCTCCATCCATGGACAAAATTGCCGGGGAGAAATTTTGGGATCTTGGGGGGGGGATGGGAGTATCGGGGGAAGGGGAGAGAAAAGTGAGAAGGGGAGGATGAGGGAAACTTGGGGAAACAGGAGGATTGGGATAAAGGAAGGTTGGACAGGGGAGCACGGAAGCACAATTTTTAGTTAAGGGAGTCACCTTAGGGTTGGCAAGAGACTTGAACCTAGAGTGGCTCCCAGGAGCCCAAGGCGAGGCCCCCAGTTAGTTCCTTGGGCAGCTGAGGATAGGGAACCTGAAATGACTCTATCCTATAGCCATACTAATGATTATCTTGCATATCACCATAGAACCTTCATCAGGTGATGGATGCAGAAATGTCTCTTTACAATTAGGTCATTAGAATGGTATTCTCCATTTACAAGACAAGATTTCTTAGGAACCAAGCCTGAGACTGTTCATTCTTCTCCCCTTTCAGGTTTGATGAAGAGAGAATTCTCTGTGGGGAAATGAAAATAAAATCAAACAGGATGTCTTCATCTTGAACTTTCCAGATTTCACATATGTGAGAAAAATATTTCTAGTATTTATAAACTAAACAATTTATAGTATTTTAATTAAAGTTGATTAAGATAGGAACTGACAAATATGAATGAAGCAAAAAATAAGCCTGCCTAATGTATGATCCTAGATGAAATTTGCATGCTTTGTTAAATTTTTAAATATTATTTTAATTTATTCATATCTATTCTGTGTGTCTGTGTACACATGCACATATGGTTGAATGGGTTAGGTACAACTTAGTACAGGGCCCATCAAAGCAGGGCACATATGATCCCTTGGCACTAGAGTTACACAAGTTTGTGAGCTACTAGACATGAGTGATCAGAATAGAGTGTGGGTTTTCTCGAAGAACAGTGCCTCCTATGGAATTCTCAGCCATCATTCTAACTCCTCTCATTGAAATTCAGGAGATTAAATATAACTTTCTGATGGGGAGAAGAGCACAACAGCCCTTAGCCAGGGTTAAAGAAAGTAATCACCTTGAAAAATCCCTGTGAGAAATGCTAAGGGTGTTGCAAGATATATCTAGCAATGTTGCTCTTGTATGGATGTTAGCAGATAAAAGATCGTCAGGGTAAATGCTCAAACACAAAAATCTTTAGTTTCTGTTGCAGGAGCTGCAGGCCGCTTCCCTGCCGCCCCAGTTCCCGGCCGCCAGCTGGCTCTAGCTTATGCCCGAAATAATTACACAGAAACGGTATTCATTTACACACTGCCTGGCCCGTTATCTGTAGCCTCTTATTGGCTAGCTCTTACATATCGATCTAACCCATTTCTAATATCCCTGTAACACCACGAGGTGCACTTACCAGGGAGGATCTTAACCTGCGTCTGGCTGGAGTGGGAGCATCATGGCGACTCCTCACTCAGCTCTTTCTCCCAGAATCCTGTTCTGTTTACTCCACCCACCTAAGGGTTGGCCTATCAAGGGGCCTAGGCAGTTTCTTTATTAATAAGAAATCACTCCCATATCATTTCCCCTTTTTCTGTTTAAACAAAAAAGAAAGGCTTTAACATAGTAAAATTACATATAACAAAACAGTTATCAAGTAAGAATTACAGTTACAATATTTATATCTATTTTATCTCTTATAATAACTAAGGAAAATTATAACTATTTATTCTTCAACTCCATCAAAGACTCCAGAAGGATATAATAATACCTAAGTAAACAGGAAGTCCAAAACTCTAGAAATGACAGAGACATCTTGCTGCCTGGACAGTCACCCAAAGTTCTTTTGTACCGTTGGGGCATCCGTCTTCGGCCTTCAGGCCCACAGTATCCAGCAGACATTTCCATGAAGCAGGAAATTTCAAAGACAGTTTAGTCACTTTCTGCTGTGTCCTGCAGAATGTCTCGTAGACTCTTTTATAGATCAGGAACCCCGAAAGACCATCTCACCTTTAGGCAAGTTCAGCAGTCCTCTTTCTGCGGGTTTTCTGTGTCCAGTTTATGCAACAGTCCAGGCAAGAGCAGTTTCTTGCCCAAATGACTATCCAACTCCATAAGGATCCTCTTCGATGCCCATCTTCCTCTCGAAGTAGCTGGTGCTGCCAGGAGCAGATGTGTCTCATAGTCATAAAAAGCCCTAAGTTATTAAAACATTTAAATGCCGTATTCTGCAGTCTTTGAAAGATATGAAGAATGCCTATCTAACTGAAATATATATCTATATATCTAGAATATCTAACATAACTATAAACTTGACTATTATAAATGATTATCCATTAACAACCTATATACATTACATTTTTAAATGAACTACACAATCACAATATCTTAATCAAGATCAGAAATACATATACATATAACAAAATTGACCTTAAAATCCATACCAATGCAAATTATTCATATCTCTATCATATCCCCCTTTAAATGTAAAAGAACGTTTATAAACAATATTTGGGAACATGGGCGCAGTTTTTTCTCTCCAAACTGCTTCCTGCTGAATGGGGGCATTGTTAATTAGGTCTTTCATGGTATAACCTGTGTGCCAGGGTCATCTCAGTTGGCAGTTGAGTGAAGTTATTTTTTTGAGGGTGTTCACAGCAACCTTTCAGGAGGGCGTGGTCTATCATACCATATCGGGATAGAATCAATCCACAGCGTCTGGTCCTCTGTGAAAACAAAAGAAGACCCTCTCCAAAGCATCATATCCTTAGACCCAAATTTTGAAATCGTAATACTCTTATATCCATTCTGGTTTAGCTTGGCAGCCCATGTAATGAAATGTCTCTCTGTACTTAGCTCCTTCACAGTCAAAAATTTTAAAGAAAACATAATAATACAAAGAATCCAGACTCTCTGTGAATTTTCCATTTTTACGTGGCTTATTTTTCTTTATTTCTTTTAATCTATAACTATCTGTAATCTGTCTCTTTAAAGACTTTACCCTTTTTTTAAACCATTAACTTTATTCTCTATATTCTTTTTCTTTCCTCTCTCAAGCCTACGTACATTCATCCAACAGTGTGGTCTTTTATGCCTGAATCTGTTTTATTGTGAATCTGTAACATTTTTTTACTATCCAGGAGCATTTCTTAAAATGTTAAGCAGTTCTTAAAAACTTAAGTTGCAGCATGTACAGGTAATACGGTACTGTGTGTCCTGCCCAGTCTAAACCTTAACTGTGCGCTATTATGGTAATTACGGTAGTTCCTGCCTGAGGTCAGCACAGTTCAGCATGGAGCAGCCACTCCTGCCTCAGAGCCTTTTGGTGCCCCTGAGCTGAGCACAGTTCCAGGCACACAGCAAGTCCACATTGGCGCCAAGCAAGCCTTAGAGCTTTATTTCAAATGCTCTATTTAAAAGCTCTGTCTCCCGCCGGAGCCAGACAGAGATCGCAATGGCGGCACAGCCCAGAAAGCCGGCATTTTAAAACAGCCAGTTTTTTCCTGCTGCCGAGTTAGGACAATTTCTTTGCGGCAAGCAACCCAGAAACAGCAAAAAGCTGTCTTAAATTTTCTCTTTATCCTTTTTAAGCCCTCTCAGGTTTTACGTGGAGTTCATTAGCACCGTTGGGTGCCACTCTGTAGTAGTAGGGTCGGCTGGGCTGCATCCCCGGCACCCGGCTGCCCACATTACTAGCTTATGCCCCGAAATAATTACATGAAAACTGTATTCTTTTAAACACTGCCTGGCCCGTTATCTGTAGCCTCTTATTGGCTAGCTCTTACATATCGATCTAACCCATTTCTAATATTCTGTGTAGCACCACGAGGTGCGCTTACCAGGGAGGATCTTAACCTGCGTCTGGCTGGAGTGGGAGCATCATGGCGACTCCTCACTCAGCTCTTTCTCCCAGAATCCTGTTCTGTTTACTCCACCCACCTAAGGGTTGGCCTATCAAGGGGCCTAGGCAGTTTCTTTATTAATAAGAAATCACTCCCATATCAAGTTTCCTTTGTTAAATTATATTGTCACAAAACAAAGTTTTAAGTGTCTCGTTTGAAAAAAAAAGAAACATTAGTACGAATTCTATTAAAACTCAACTATAATAATAACTAAAATTAAACTGCACTTGAAGCATTCACGTCTCACATACTTCAATATCTTTTTGTTGTTGTTCTTTTTTTATTGCTATTTATTGAGCTCTACATTTTTCTCTGCTCCCCTCCCTGCCTCTCCCCCCCTTCAAACCTCCCCCAAGGTCCCTATGTTTCCAATTTACTCAGGAGATCTTATCTTTTTCTACTTTCTACTTCCCCTGTAATTATATCTATGTAAGTCTCTCTTAGTGTCCTCATTGTTGTCTAAATTCTCTGGGATTGTGGTTTGTAGGCTGGCTTTCTTTGCTTTATGTTTAAAATCCACTTATGAGTGAGTACAAGTGATAATTGTCTTTCTGTGTCTGGGTTACCTCACTCAAAATAATGTTTTCTAGCTTCATCCATTTTCCTGCAAAATTCAAGCTGTCGTTATTTTTTCTGCTGTGTAGTACTCCATTGTCTATATGTAGATGGAAGAATGGATCAGAAAAATGTGGTATATTTAGACAATGAAGCTCTTGTTCTTTTCATACTGTGATATCTTTTCACCTGTTTTTTCCATTTTTTTTTGTTTTCCTTTGATTGCTTAACTAAAAATGTTTTAGTCAGTCCTTAAAGTGTTTGCCAATGTTATGGATTTTCTTATAATATTTCCAATTTTACCACCCTCTTATCAGAGATGGTTTGTACCTACACCTTTAAAATTTGTGGTGACCTGTTTTATGGTATAAACTATTGTTGGTCCAAGATATAAAGTGTTTTGTGCTATTTTTAGGTAGGGTGCCCTACAAGAAGCTGTTACTTTGAGCTGATTTATACTTCAGTGCTCTATTGAAACTTGCTTTTTAGCTCCATCCATGATATCAATTATGATATTGAAGACTCTATTGCCACAATGAATCTTAATCTCTCCTCTTTATCTCTTAGCTGTTGCTTTAATTTTTTGTTAATTATTGTTCTTAATCCTAGTTATATATTAATCCTTTGATCAACACAAGAAATCCTTCTTTGTCTCATAATGTTTTTAATTTAATTAATGTATATAATTGTATATAGTTATTCCATTTCTGTACTTGGTCAAAATTTGCATAGAAATCTTGCTATATTGTTCCATTTTAAAGTTATTTGTGACTTGAACTACCATGCTTGAACAATATCTTAAATAGAAGAGTAACTTTTACAACATTCACATTCAAAACTAACAAGCAAAGTTATAAATAAAATCTTGACATTTTATAAAAGGCTCTGGGTTTGTCTTCTGTCATACCCCCAGCTTTCTTTGGCCAGATGTAGTATCAGAAGAGTTCATAGGCTGATACAAACATGGTGTGAGTGGATAACATCTTAAATATTTGTTCTTTGCTTGACAATGTAGCTGAATAATAAAGCACTTGCAACCATGCTTAAAGGTTTTTATTGTATCCTCAGGAATATATATAGTCACATTCTGCTTTCAGGTTCAAAGTTTAGGTGGCTCTATATTTAATATGATTATTGATATGCAAATATTTCCTCAGTTTTATCACTTGTAAAGGGATCTTAATTTATTTGTTCTTCTGTTTTCAAATCTTTTAATTTATTGCTACAGTATTCCCTCCCTTGTTTTTCTTCCTTTCCCTTTCACTCTTTACCTCCCTCCTTCTCTTCCTTTTTACCTGACTTCTTGATTCAGGTTGGCCTCTAACCCATGATCTTCTTTCATCAGCTTCTGAATGCTGTTTAATTTCAAATATTTGTGCATAGTGAATTTCTTTAGTCTTTTGATCCAATTTTATCTAGAAACTTTTGAATGATTAAAGAGTCCATTATTTGTGTCCCCCCGCAGGGTCAGTTTCTATTAAGTACATTTTTATCACAAATATACTGAAGTTCCTTATTTATTTATATGACTTGCCTTTTTTAGAAATTGGACAATCATATTGAAACTTATTCGTTTATAGTTTTGTTTTAAATTTTAAATATCTTTTAGAATTTCTTTACAGAGCACTAGAGCTGATAAAACTAATAAAATACACAAGGTTGAAGGAATAATTGAAAGGATAAACAGAAATGGGTTTGCTATACCCAAATTACGTTTTGCATCTATGCATGCTTATTTTTGACTTCTTTAAAGCTAATTTTCCACATTTTTCTTCAGTGACTCTACTGGTCTGTACTCTATATATCTACCAGCCATTCTTGCTTTTATAGAGATACTCTTAAAATTATGAAACATTTTTTATACAGACAAATATAAATTTTTTATACAGACCTAATTCTAAAACAGGGTGATACCATCTAAAGTGCTTCAGTTTTTAACAGGGTGTGTGCTATACTACCATAGTCTTGTGTTACTTTCTGAAAGACAAAAATTGATTAATCTCAAATATATACTAATCACATATCCAACACTAGACATCTCACATCTGCTGTACATGTTACCAAAATTGCTAAAGTATCTATCCATACTGAAATGTTTCTAAACCTCTCAATCAATAATTGACTGATTTATTAATATTTTTTGCTTTTTTCTACTAGGAAATACTAGAAAACTAGATGCAATAAATTGAATGACAACATCATAATAATTGCTTGTTAGTGACTTATTATAATGATTTTTACACATTAAGATACCCATAAATGAAAAAAATTAAAAGTTTAAGTCAAACTGTTAATAATTTAAAAATGGAATACATGGAAGCCATTTATATAATATTCCTTTTTTTATATTCCTTTTTCTTATAGTCAAACATGTATTCATGATTATTAGATCCATTTAAATGACAACTAGCACTGGATTAGAGCTACTGGGGTTTGACATCCTAAAGGCATATTCCAACTGACTTCAATTCATGTTTCTGCCATTTGTAAAGCCTTTTCTCTTTAAAGGTTTATTTTCCTAAAGGTATTTTCCTTATAAGGCAGTTTAAGATGAAGTTAATTAATTGAAATGTATGAAAATTGCCTGCATAAAAAATGTGACACTATTTTCTTTCTAGTAACTAAATATATGGTTCAAATTAAGAAATCCAGATGTAAAACTCTTTGCACCCAGTCTCTCAGCTTAAGTAGGGGAAGCCTGTGAAGAGATTAATTTAAACAGAATATTTGTAAAATCCCATTAATAATAATTCTTTCTTATCACCAATGCATTTTCTATGGTGTACATTCACCTACATATTATACCGTAGCTGTCACAAAAGTCTCAAAATTAAATTTTCAATCTACAGAATTGATGACTTCATATGGTTTGATTTGACATTCTATAATTCTTAAACTAGGAAATATTTTTCATGTCATGTAGAAAATATTGTTTTTAGATTGATAGTTTCTGAGTCTCTGTTTTTGGCATCAGTACTTTTAAAAATTGTTTAAACACACAGTCTCAGAAACTCATTGCAAACTGAAGAATACTGCATTTATTAGGTAACTGTTTGTAAGAATAGTGACCCACGTTCTTAAACTTTATTATTACTGTTAAAAACAAGTTTCATCCAAACTTTAGTCAATATTACAGCTGCCTATGGTTTGATCTGTGTTAATTTGTGTTACATTCCAAATTCAGATTTACAAGACACAAGAAGACTTCTGATAAAACATTTATCGTGCTTAATGGAGGAAAAAAATTATGATGTATGATAATTTTTATTGTCATGATTATAAAAAGCTCAGACCACTGAGTTCCTTCTGTTTCTCTTTCTTCATGTGTATGTAGGCAAATAGTAACCAATGTATGTTGTGGGAGCTCCTTCAGCCTTGAAGATTGACTAAAGGAGTTTTCACAAATGTATAGGTAGGAGATCTTGACACAGTGCTAGTACCTCAGCTTCTCACTATATTCAAATGAACTGAACAAATGTCAATCAAATCATTGAACTAAGTCCAGTGATATAATACATATGTGTATTATATATAAATATATATTCACATTGTTATATTTTATTTTATTAAATATATATTGATGTTGCTGTGTTGTATTTGATATGTGATCAAATACAATACAGAAAGATGAATTAAAATACATCTCTATGGGAAAAGTACCAACTTTTTTACTAATAGGCTAGCATCAGTCCAGGCATATGCTAATGGACACTTGGCTGAAACCCTATCAGAAAAACTCAAACACTGAAGCTGATATCTGATAAAGAAAGTGTAGTTCCGGAGTACTCCAACTACACATGGTTCTTTATTTTCAGATATAAATTTACACTTTCCTATGCCTTGCAAACTGAAATGTCCAACTGTACTGGTTCAATACGTTTTTTAAGATTTACTTTACCCTAAGAATATGTTCCATATATATATATATACACATATATACATATATATAAATGCAGAATTCATCATGATATTAAGCCATCAAAATTAAGGAAGTTCTAGAAAATCATATCCAATGACCACTGTACTATCATTATGTGAAAGCAATGGTCAAAAAGAACTGAGAAGAATATAGCTCAGTGTAGAACATTTGCCATGTATTCAGAGTACGCTGAATTCAGTCCCAATACTGTCAAAACCAAGCAAACAAACAAAAATCTCCACTTTATAGTAAAACTTTTTAAATTATAAGTAAATCTGTCTTTCATCTATCTGTATAGAGATATAAAAAATATTGTATAAAGTAGAAGTTTTCACATCTTTCATGCCATGCTTATTCCACTTGTTTGATGTTTTCCACAGCTGTGAAATGGGTTGAACATTTGCATCAGTCCCCAAAGGAGTCTTATTAATCATGTTCTTTAAAACTATAGGTGGGCCTGATCAGAAGTGAATATTGAGCTTCCAAGATGGAGCAATGGATAAAGACACTTGATGATAATTAACTCCACAAATTCTCTGATTCCATGTGATCATCTGACTTATGCATGGCAATATACATATGCATGCCCACATTCATACACACAAATAAATAACTAAATATCAGTATATTCAATCAGATGTAGTGCAGTCCCTTAGTCCTTTTTCCCCCTAGGACACTATAATACACACACACACATAAAACCTTTATCAAGTTATATTGATATCTTGATAAAGTCCAGAGAGTAGAATTACGGTGTTGTTTGTGATCTGTAAGATTTAGAAAAGTCAGCTCATGTGGACTCCTGTTTTCACCACCCTATCTAAATCCTAATTTACTAATATTTATATATACATGAATATCACTTTCAAACCAAGAGATATGCTATTTTTTATTTCTTCATGAATAGATCCAGTTTTCCTCTGTATGAAGATTTATTTTTATGAGTTTCTCTTGATGAATTTTGCTAGAAATCTTTCAGCTTTCAGATACTATGGTAGGCAATATTATTATTCTTATCCTAGATATTAAATGTTTAAATTTTTATTTGAATTATGTGGTCAGACCAGAGGGCCCTCATATAGAACTTATATAGCTATTTATTTCCATCCTGCCTGACAATAAAAGTTTCATAAGAAAAGTAATTTGAGAATTGGGCCATTGTTATAGTGATACATGCTAATAGGCCTTAAAAATTAGATGGGGAAGAGTTTAAAATACCTAAGGAGGTAAAGATATTTGCTAGCAAGCCCAACAACATAAATTCAATCTTTGAACCCACATTGTACATGACCACATATACATACACACAGACATGCAAATGTAACGGCGTAAACGAATGCAGACAGATTGTAACGAATGCAGACAGCTTTAATGGGGAAATAGACTTACAGAACCACCGTTCCTGCGGAGACCAGGAAAGCAGAAGCAAGCAAGCGCTGCGAGCAGGCTCCCCAGATTTATAGGTATACATTAGCCCAAGGCGAACATGCCCCCTAAGGGGCGGGACTTATCCCTACATGCAAACAAAATAAATCAGTGAAAATGTAACCAATCTTTTTAAAGCAGGAAACTGGATTTTGCATGTACTGTCATAGCAAAGTTTTACCTGAATTCTTAAATTGTACAACTGCTATATATTCTGTTAAAATAAAAGCCCCCATCTTTAATCAACGAAAGAATTATTCCTTTTTTACTAAAGAGGTCTGCATTTTGTTGTTTTAAAAAAAATTGTTTAATTTATATAGGGTGAAGCTATTGAACATGATCATATAGAAATATATGAGCACTTGTGTATGCCAGTAATATTAGTATTTGATAGCAAAGATATATTCTTAAACATCAATAGCTATGTGCTAACTCAATATTCCTATCTGAATTTTGTCAGAAATAGCATCAGAGTTTAACCTTTGTATAAATTTAAATTATTCTACTTTATAATCTTCTAAAACATTAATATACTTAAAGTACAAACTAGTTACTATTTAAAACATTCCAGAGATGGAATGTGTTTATTTGGGGGAACTAAAATATATCACTTGTGATGCTTCTATCTGATCAGTGCTATTTTCTATTTATTTGAACACACTAATTCAGAAAATCATGCATTTAACAAGTGTTAAAGTCTTTTAAATTGAAATAGAAATTCATTAACTTTGCAGCCTGATTTATATTATTCAGTAATGGAATTACTTTATTCTATTTCTCTACAGGATTCTATATACAATTCCTTTAAATATTAAGTAAATACATAATAAATAAATAAAAGATTTCGTTTCTTGAATAAAAATAGCCTCTATGTCATTGTCTTTTCATTATCTTAGAAGCATGAACGTCATAAGCAACAAAATGCTAATGCATTGTGTGTGAATCATAGTAGGAATCCTGAATTGGAATCACCAGCTTTGTCACCATGCACCAGATCTTTAGGCAAAGGTCTCTTAGAAACCAATGGGACCCTGCACAGGTGCCTCATGCTCACCTTGCTCAGTTGTATTCTTTAGACTGCTATGAGCTGTTGACCTTGGACTCACGCGAAAACATCTGGGTGTTTCAGTTATCAATTTAAAAAGCAGATGTTTTTGGAAATGCATTCTAATTCCCCAACTGAAATGAGAGTGTAGTAAAAAAAAAAATTGATTTTCAGCACCTGTTCAGAGCACTTACTGCTCTTCCAGAAGATCAAGATTTGATTCCCAGAACCCACATGGTGGGTGATTCTGGTTCCAGTGGCTCTAAGACTACCTTTGGTATATGAGGCCCCTGTGAACACTTGATGACAGATAAACATGCAGATTAAACACTCATAAACATTAAATAACAAATCTAATGAGTATTTAATTAATTAGTTTTTAATTTGTCTGTAATGGTTCATTAAGTTTAAATAATAATGATCGGCTATTGGGAAAAAATACAAAGGTAGATATGAAAGTGACAATGTTTCCTTTATGTTGTAGTCTTAGATATTACAACATGGTTTACATCGACTGCAGAAAATGCAAATAAGCATTTATTAAGGAAAACCTATGTTAATATTATCAGATTCATATGTAGACCTGAAAGCATTAGTTTTGCCTCTTAAATGATGAAGTATGGCCGTTGTGACATTATTCCTTCCCAACTGTGCATTGAAACAGTCTCTGTGGTTCTTTACAAGTTCCTAACAACACACAGCTTTCTGTGACTTCTTTGCTAAACAGGGTTGATCTTTTCTGCCTTACCCAGAAAGTAGCTAATGCAGTGGTTTATATGCAAGGCACTACAAAACCCCTTAGGCAGACTACACACTGTCAAGCATTTACTAAGAAGATACCTACTTCTGAATTTTGATGAGAACCTGATTTTGGGTCCCAGATTACTTTACCCATTGTCATTTGGGTTTTCAAGTTTATGGAAAATGTCTTTTATAATTTCTTTATGTTTAAAATATACAAATTCTGGGGCATATAGTGATTACAGATTGGGAAACTTTTCTAACTTTAGATTTTTGGGTAAACACCAGTGCAACTTCCCAACAGAAAGGGCAACCTTCCACCACTAACAATAACCTGCTTTCCTTCTCAGAAGCTGCCTCAAATCTCTACAGTGAATCAGGAAATAATGTCAGGATGAAAAATAATAAATTCCAGAAAAATGTGATGAAAGGAATATGGTTTGAATTCTATGAACAAAACAAGCAAACAAAAAAGCAAATACACTGAATATATGAACTATTCATAAGTTTCCCGTGACAGAATACTTGATGAGAATTAATTTGTAAAGAAATATGTATTTGGCTCATGGCTTCAGAGATTAAGTCCCTCTCCACAGGAGGAAGAATATGTTTGGTACTGAAAATCTGGCCAAGAATCCTTCACTGAGGACTTCAGAGGCCCCAAGGGTGAATCTACCATTAATATTTTGTTAAAAAGAAATGTCAAACCTCTATACCAGTAGATTGGTTCAGTTCTCAGACCTCATCAAAGATGTTTCCTCTTAAAACAAATATTTATATGCATATGTTAAATTCATTGTTTCAAAAAAACAATTATGTTTCTTGAACATATGAAACAATTCCTCAAGTCAAAGAATGTGCTTAAACTAAATCATGATATAAAAATATTTATCAAACTTAATACATTTTAATGTTAAACTTTTACCAATATGCAATCAAAATCACATCAGAATTATTCATTGACAACTATGAAACAAGTTATGTAAAGTCTATTCACAGAAGCAATGAACTTCTGCTAACCCCATATGTGACCTCAAAGATATTGTGATTCAAGTGGCCTTCACTATGTGGTCTAGGATGACTGCCAAATGCAATTAGACAAGAGTATGTGAAAAAAAATTGATCTGAATTAGAAATCATAAACTTATCCTTCTCAAAATCAATAATTGATCTTCATTTCAAAAACATGTGATTTATTTGATAGAAACACCTTTTTCTGTACATAATATCAAGGACTCAGAAATTAAAAAAAATGACAGGCAGGAGAGCAGGGAAAAGTGTAGAGCGCATCAAAAATCAATAAAAAATTAAATACATAGAGGTAAAAATCTAACCCACCTTTGTGGACTTGAAGAGTTGTGGTGACAATATTTGGCTACATGATTTTTTCGTAATAAGAGGTTTTTAATTAGGTCTTAATTTTTTTTTTTTACTTTTTAAAAATCTGTTTGTTTCTAGTCATAAATAAAGGACATTGAGCCTATAACTCGGGTTCTAAGAGAAGCTAAATAAGAAGGAGAACCCAAAGAAAAACATATAGGCATCCACCTGAATATTAACCTTCATCAGGCGATGAAAGGAGACAGAGACAGAGACAGAGACAGAGACCCACATTGGAGCACCGGACTGAAATCTCAAGGTCCAAATCAGGAGCAGAAGGAGAGAGAGCACGAGCAAGGAACTCAGGACCGCGAGGGGTGCACCCACACACTGAGACAATGGGGATGTTCTATCGGGAACTCACCAAGGCCAGCTGGACTGGGTCTGAAAAAGCTTGGGATAAAACTGGTCTCGCTGAACATAGCGGACAATGAGGACTACAGAGACCTCAAGAACAATGGCAATGGGTTTTTGATCCTACTGCACCTATTGGCTTTGTGGGAGCCTAGGCAGTTTGGATGATCACCTTACTAGACCTTTGGACTTCCCACAGGGCAGGCAACCCTGACTGCTCCTTGGGTTTATGAGGAAGGGGGACTTGATTGGGGGAGGGGGAGGGAAACGGGAGGCGGAGGTGGGGAAGAGACAGAAATCTTTAATAAAAAAATAAATAAATAAATTAAAAAAATCTGTTTGTATTCAGTTTTTTTTTGAACTCACGTTTCTAGAATACCATAATTCATCTTAAAGATATTCTCAAAACAAAAGAGGACATCTCTATGTTATAAAAATCTATGAAAGATCTATTGAATATGGTCTACAAGAACAACGTCTTGTGTGGCTATGGAGATACCATGGTCAGTAAAGAGCTTGTTGAAAAGGCAAGAGGAATGAAGTTGCTCCCTCAGCACTCAGATGAAAAGCCAGGTTCTTATGTTATTACACATCAAAGGGCTAGAAAGGCTGAAAAAAAAGTATCTGTGGAACTCTGCCTAGACAGTCCATGCAGTTCTAGGTTCTATGACACTGTCTCAGAAAGCAAGTGAAATATCTTCTGAAAAATTACAACACAGGTGCCCTCCAGCACCTGTATCGACATACCCTTGCATATACATACACATACACACTCACACAAATGAACAGATGCATGAATTCAATTAACTTAAATTAAAATGTAAAAGAAGTAGGGGTTGAAGATATGACCTGGTTGGTAAAGGTCTGCTGTGAAATCATAAGGTCTTGAATTCAGATTGCCAACACCCACAGAAGAGTAGGCAATTATAAGCCCAGCAGTGGAGTGACCATGAAGATAGAGACAGACAGATCACCAGAGATCTACCAGAGTGCGACCTGGGCAGCCTCAAAGAGTCATTCACCTTTACTCCAGAAAGACTTTGTCTGAAAAATAAAAAAAAATCTGAGCAAGCAATGAAGATATCAGAAATTCTAACATCTACACATACACAAACATGCACATGTCTACACACATGCAAGTTTAAAAATTAATAACCCTTATGTTTAACAAAACTATTAGTTCAGCTCCAATTTGCCTAGAGTTTTCTATCTGGGTGACTTTCTCTGGGATTCTTTTATTAATTTTATAGTCAGAAATCTTCCCTCTTGAAACTAAATCAATTTAATTTTTTTCTACTAATTAAAAAATCAAAATGATTAAACATAATAAATAAGCTAACCCTACTTATTAAAAGAATCCTACATGAAAGATGTTCTAATGCTATTAACATAATGTTTTGAGTAAATTAATCTAGAAAGCTGTTCAGTGAGATATGATTTCTAAGTATATATGTATACTAAAATATAGAGAGGCATGTATACATATATACACATATATGTCTATATATATAAGAAAGTAAAGTCATAAATGAGTTATTCTCTAAAAATAGTCATAAATTTTCTTTAAGGAGGATGCTATTCAAACTGACACTTTCAGCCATCATATTAAACTACTTAATCAAAAATTAATATCAAGAAACAACTATGAGAGAATAAAATACTTTATATGAGCAAGAAAACTTAATTTGCAATAATATACTAAGTGATACAGGTTAATTACATTAACAAATACATAGAGTACTTGGCATGCTATAAAAGATTAAGTAATTAACGAATAGGTCATTAGGAATTAATAACTTTATTCATTATTTATTAGGCATCTCTTGTGTTCCAATAACTTCCTGAGTCATTAAAAATGACAGATCTTTTGATGTACTAAACTACTGTAAATGTTAATTTTTATATTTTCATATTGAGAAATAACAAACTTGAGGCTGAGAATTGTTGAATGGCAATTTTTCCCTTAAGAGACAATATATGTATTTCATTGTACAAGCATGATACCTTTTAATCAAATGCATCCTAGATGTATTTTCCCATTTAAAGTAGAAAAAAATGAAAATAAAAACTAGGCTAGTAAATATTATCAAATCCTAGGTACTGTTTTGCACTTTTATTTTCAAATGGCCAAATAAATGTTTTATTTGAGCCAAAAGTCATCTGATAATTTCAAGTCTGTTCACTATGTCAGCTTTCTGTTACTGCGGCAAAATATCCAAGGCAAATAATTTACAAGAAAGAAAGTTTGATTTCTGCTGAAAGTGTAAGAGGTCTTGTTTGGTTTGGACTTGAGGAGGCTCAGTGCATTGTGGTGATAATGTGTAGCAGAGACTTTCTCACCTCCTAGCAGCTTGGGGAGGAGTGTCCTAATGTCTCACACAGCAACTTAATCATATTCAATCTGAATCAGACTTCAAGGCACTGTCACTTACCCTTAGGGGCAAAGAACTGAAACAAAAATCTTAACATAAAGGTTTTAAGGATATACAAGTTCCAATTTTCCACTAAACTATTTCTTTTAGGTCTTTTAAAAAAATTCACCAAACCCTCAGATGGGATAAAACCATGAAAAGTATTTCAAAAGAAAGTATACTTACTATTCTGTGTCACCTCTGCTTATCATATTCTAAAAGACATTCTTATCAACCCTTCTTCAGAAGCTTGCTGTCGTTAATAATCCTAAAATTTGTTTCAGCTGTCTCTGTAGATTTCTCCATCATGATCCTGATTTCCCTTACTCATAAATTCCCTCCTCCCTCTTTTTTTTTTTTTTGTTCTTGTCCTGGAACTAGCTCTTGTAGACCAGGCTGGCCTCGAACTCACAGAGATCCGCCTGCCTCTGCCTCCCGAGTTCTGGGACCTCCTCCCTCTATTTGATTGTATTCCCAGAGCGTGCCCTGATGCTTGGTTGCAGATCTCTGCATCTGGTTCTGTCAGTTGCTGGATAGATGCTCTATGGTGATAGGAAGATCCCTGGTGCATGAGTTAGCCAATTGGAGCCCATTTCCTGTGGTAGGATGCTATGCTCAGCCTTAATGAATGGGGGTGGTGGTTGGTCCTTCTCCAATTTATGTGCCAGACTTTTGTTGATTTCCCATGGGAGCCCTTACCTTTTGGGAGGAGTGGATGGTGGGTGAGAGGAGTAGGGTTGGGGGGAGAACCAACCTGTGGATGGAATGTAAAATGAAATTTAAAAAGAAAAAGTAATAATTCTAAAACTTGGCCCTGTATATCTAATAAAATATATGAAAATTTACACCATCCAATCACTGGAGGATTAAAATTGGAATTGCAATTCCACTTTTATTGGGTCTTAGAAAACAAAAAGAGGCATTTGGGGAAAGCAATCTTCCACTCTCATCGTGTGTATGTGTGTGTCCAAAATACAGCATGCCAGTATGTATATTACTTGTGTTCATGTTTTCAGGGTTGTCTGGCACTGGATGAAGAATCTACAACCACTAATTTAGTAAATCTTCATAATTCCTAAGAGCATTTTATTAACATTTGCATTTTAACAAGTGCCTATAGCAAACATGTGAGACTGCGGTCTGGATATGGATATGTTTTAGGATAGCTCTGAATGATGACTGTGAGAAATAGATCTGGAAACTCAAAGAAGCAACCACCACATAGCACAAAGTACTCTGACAAGTTAAAGGTTTTAATTCTACAGAAGGACACACAGCTGTGCTTAAGCAAGCAAGCACAGCCAGCAGGAGTTCCACTAAGTATGCATCTTGCATTTTGAGTGTCAAAGCCCAACTCCACATTCTTTTTATTTTAACTTACTTTTGAGAATTTCATATCTTAGTATTATATTTACAGCATTCTTCCTCCCTGCCCTGCCTCCAACTGTTCCCATGCCCCTCAAAGTCCTACTCAAATTAATGACTTCTTTTTCTTTAGGCTAGCCTGGAATATACAGCTAGATCCTATTTCTATAATGCAAAAATATGAAATCAGAAAATGCAATATAATGGGTAATGAGAGAGTGATTTCTTCAGAGGATATAAATCTAATGTACAATGCCTGAGGTAAACTGATAGACCAATGGTCATTCCTGTACCATTACGTCAAGGTAGACTTGCAGTAACCAGATCTTCAAAACACACCTTGTGATTGATAATTTTTGGTAGAAACAATAAACTCTATCTTATTTGCATTTAGAATGGTTAGACAAACTACATTAATTAACACAGTGCATGAGATTGACATTGTTCTGTAGCTTTAAAATCTTAGACAATATATCTTTAAATGTTGCTTTTAATAGAATTTTTGTCTAGCATTTTTGATTCAGAAACTGCTTTTGATGTTTCTAAAGAGTGTCTATAAATTTTTCTCTTACCTTGAACCACCGTTTCTTTTCTTTGCTTTGTCTCTTTCTTAACAAGAATACTGTGCCAAATTTATCACATTATGTTAACTTAACAGTTCAACATCAAAGATCATTTTATGGTTTCTGAGGCTGTTTGCATCATTTATCATGCATTCCTGTGCTAGTCAGTATATATATATATATATATATATATGTATATATATATATATATATATATATAGTTTATAAAAGCAAGAATCCTATTATGCTGGGCAGTGGTGGCAAATACCTTTATTCCCAACACTCAGGAGACAGAGGCAGGTGGATCTCTGTGAGATCAAAGTCAGCTTGGTCTACAATAGCTAGCTCCAGGACAGTCAAGGATGTTACACAGAAAAACCCTGTATTGAAAAACAAAAAAATAAAATTCTATTACATATGAATGTATAACATAAATGTTATATAACATTATAGTATATTCATTCATGAATTACATTGTAACTATATATAATAAAAGCAAACATGCTCCTAAGTACATCCTTACATACAAAAATGCAAAACTCATTGACTGATACAAGTGTTTTAAAGCTTGCTTTTATTTTGTTATCTGTAAAATCCCAATGAGTTTAAATCATGGCATTTATCATATATGAGCATATTACAGTAATATCAAGGCTCATTAATACAAATATCTAATGAGAGTTAATTACAATAATTTTTTAGGCCAGATAATCATTCTTCGTTTTTGTGTAGTAATTTTGTTCATGGTAAATAATTTATCATGAAAGGAAGTTCATTAAGAAACAGTGTATCTTAAGTAAAGATGGAACATTCCAGCCTGCTCCTTAAATTCAAGAAGTAAACAACTCAATAGCTTAAGATAATCATTGAAACTGACTAGATTCACTAGGCTTCTCCATCCTCATGTACAGAGGATCAAAACGGACTTCTGAGAGAGACTCTCAGTCAGTTGTACTCTCTAGAAGAGATTCATGTTGATTGAGGTACCAGGAATGGACATTCTCCAATGTACTGAGCTGCCTGAAGGCTGTAGAGCCTGTTCCAGTGTCCAGCTTCCATGAACTGTCACCCTACTGGGGTGGTTTTAGGGATACAGCACTCTTTGAATCATTTGTGATTTTGTAAGTAACACCTCATCCATACTCCTTTTAGTAACCCCAATAAAACTTTTTGTTTCTTCAAATTGTACTTTAATGATATCCTTACTTTCATTTGTTGTTGGGTCTCTATCTGAACAGAGTACATTTGCTCTCTTTTCTTTAGGAATAATATTACATAGCATTCATGTTCAATTTTAACTAAAAATACCATGCAGTAAATAAAATAAATTATCAACATTGTTTTGTATAAAATCAAAAGGAGAAGCATGATTATCAACACCTATTATTTTACAGAAATTTTGTTGCCTTAAATTAGAATATAATCTGTCTAGGTTTCAATTTCAGTTGCTGCAGAGACATTTAATAACTAAATGCATAGAAACAGAATTTCTGCTAATTTGTGCTTAGAAACCATCTAACTAACCAAAGGCAGATAACAGCATAGCACGCCTACCTTAGATTAATGCTGGATTTTACGTCCCAGGTTATTTTTAGAATAAATATAAGGGACTTAATTCATAATTTATTAAAGTTTGATTGTTCTCATTTGACCAGGTAAAACTGCATCTCCTTCTGGATATACCACCTATCTTTACATAGCTTCACACTGATCATAAGATGTTCAGATTTGGGGCTATATCTTTTCAACAAAATACTGGCCCAGATTTTGCTCATATATACCATTAGAAAATGGCCAAACTAAAACAAAACAATAAAATATACAAATTTCAGACTCTTTTTTTCATAACAGATTCTGGAGACATAAGAGTAGAAAAATAATTTTTCTTTATCTTTCTCTATAATGAAAAAACGGCCTCACGTTCAGAAATCAAAATTGAACAAGCCAAACATTTATTATTTAAGGTACTGTTAAAAATGATGAAATATTAATAATCCTAGAATCATAGACTTGGTGCACTTGTAAAGAATACCAACAGGATCTGCATCAGCATGTAGTGGAAGTCACAGACAACTCTGGCTTTGGGAGTATAAAGAAATTTTGTTAACCAAAGATGGAAAGTCAGACTTGTATATTGCAGTTCAGAAAAAGATATCCAGTTGACAAAAGTAAGATGAGAGGGAGATTCTCCTTCATTAAATTCACCATAGAGCTAAGGAGTTGTGCAGAAGCATAATTCTCTCATTATCTTCCTGGGAGCATCTTACGAAGGAGGTTTCTGCTCTATTGGCACAGGTCAGTGGACACACACAAAAGAGAACATTTTGATAAGGAGGACACTAGAGTTTTCTACCAAAATTGATCTGTTTTCTGATTTTGATAGACATGAATTTTTCCAATGCTAAATCTCTTACCTAGGATGTTTGAGGCCCCAGGGTTACTTCTCAGAATTCCAGATGAAAGTAATAAAAAGGTTTATACCTGCATAGCTTGACTTACAGGGAACCAGAGGTTCCTGTGATATGAAGTGATAATCTTATCTTACTAAGAAACTGTATTTTTATGATTATGTGTATTTGTGGTATACATATAGGTATGTGGATAAGCACACTCATGGGTATGGGCGAGCATGCACTTGTATGTTCAAGTGTGGAGAAGAGAATATGAGGTTGATTATCATTTTTCTAGATCCTCACCATATATATTGAGGCAGGACTTTCCACTTGAACCCAGAGATTAACAATTTGTCTTTTCTAGTTAACCAGCCATTTCAAGTAAATCTTGTGTTCATCACCAAGCACAAGGATTACAGGAAGGCTTTCAAAATCCAAACATGAGTCCTTATACTTGTATGCCAAGCTCTTTACTCCGTGAGCCATCTCCCTAGCTCCTAGTAGCTCATATTTTAATTCTACTATTGAAAATGCAATTATTATGTAAACATAATAATTTATATTAATGTAGAATTAGTTTACAAATAACATGGATGCAATCTTTTCCCAGATTATTTAGCCTCATGAAACAGAACTGGTGGTAGGCCTGCAGACTCCTACATTGATAGTCTAAGAAATATTTTCAACTGTGCTATGGAAATTAAAATTAATAGTTATGGATTCACTCATTTTATTGATGCATTATAATTTTCATTTTAAATTTTTTTATGTTTAAGCAGTTGTAACTTTGATCTACTAATTAAACCAACTTAGATATAGAGTTAATATGTCACTGACTACCATTCCATCCTACTTACAAATTTATTGAAAATTTTCCTTTTTTGAGGTTGCATCTCATGTAGAATTAAAAGGCCTCAAACTAGACATACAATAATTGATGGCCTTGAAATTCTGATAGTCCTGTATCCACTAACACAAGCAAGCATTCACAAATAGTCACACCTTGCTAATGCCAGTTAGGACTCACTTGCTCTCTCTCCCTTCAGATTCTTCAGTATCTAGAAGCATTGAGTGTCCTAGAAGTATGAACCAAAGTTATCAGGACATCTGATTATAGGCATAGTCAAATGAAAACATGGGTACTCTTGTTTTTAAGATACTTTTCAGTCTTAATGATGAAGCCTTTCAAACCTTTACTATTAACTATTGCATGTCAACTTTTACATTTGTCTCTAAAAGTATCTCTTGCGTGTATTCATTTATATTTTAATGCATACATGCATGTATTGTATGTTTTTTTCTCTCATAATCCCCCTATCCAAGATTTTCACACTGATCTTCCTCCAATTAGTCATTATTGTTACCATAAAGAATTTGTTTCTACTTTCAAACCATACCTTCTCACATTATTTTATGTATCTATATAAAGCTTAGGAACAATGAATAAGAAAGAAACATACAATATTTGTCCCAACATGTGAGAAACAAGCACTAAATTCTCAAAATCATAGTCCTAGTCTAATTAACTTGGTTCGATAGTCAAAACAAACACAAATTCTCAGTCTGCCAAATGTATGCAGGTTTAGAATGTGAGGCTGGCACAAGCATCCAGTTCAATTTATTTAAAATGTAGGACAAATAAGCCACTTATGCTTGGTGCCAAAACTTCGCCTGAATTCCAGACGAGAGCTACAAGAATGTGAAAAGGTAATGCACAATAACTTGTTAATAAGCAAATGAATGTATATGTTTTTCTTGAGCCTTATTGAAACATTAAGGTTTGATTTTGGGTGCATATTTCAGTAAAGAAAACACAGAGTCAATTAGCCTGGTATATTGTTAAAAAATTGTGAGATTTACGTCAATTTTGCTAATGGTCTGTGCTAATGGTTAGAATATAATTTTAGTATTCTTGAGTAAAGAATTATAGTATATTTAAGCTTTAGAGGTTTTTAATTAACATTTCAATTAAAATATAGCATTTATGGAAATGAATGAGTTGAGATAGATTTAAGATATATATATATATATATATATATATATATATATATATATGGAAATATGAGAATATTTTTGAAATATGACAATATTGTGTGAAAGAATCAGACAAGATAATGCTACAACTAAGGGAGTTGACATTGAAAGTAAACACAACAAAAAGAAATAGACAATCCTTTGATGTATGAACTTTACATATCCATTTTTTTCAAGTTTAGGGAGAATTTTGTTTCTGTTTTTTTAGTATGTATATTCATTTTTTCTGTTTTTACTTCTCTGTTACATTAGTAATGCACTCATTGTTTTGTTCTGTCATATAAACATTTTTTACTATTTTTGTTACTGGACAGGTTCTATCTATCTACTGAGTATTCTTTCTGTCTATTGACTACTAAATGTTACTTGTTAGACTGTTATCTCTGCAATGAATAGTTCTGTAGTTTCCATTTGACATTTTTCTGATTCTTCTCTTTACCAAAGTACTAACTTTGTTAGGATCAGTTTGGTTAAAATTGTTTATTTTTATGTTTTGTTTTATTTTTTATGTATATAAGTATTTGCTTGCAACACATTTATGCAGTGCCCATGAGTAAAGAAGAAAACGTTAGATCTCCTGGAATGGTTGTTGACCATACAGGTGCTGGAAACCTAATCAGGGTCCTTTAAAAAGAGCAAACATTTTTTTAACCATGAACCATCTCTCCCTCATTTATATGTGATATCTTGTAGACATCTGAACTTAATTGAAAATTAAAATGTTAATTTTCAACTGTTCCTCAGATAATTCTTATGTTGATTTTGTTAACTGAAAATTCACGACTTTCCTTATTTTTATCATTATTTCATGATAGTCCAGCAAAATTTCCACTAATGTCTGAGAGTAGTCACTTTCCTCAGATATTTGGGAATGAATTAAGTGGAGAAAGTGCATAACGTTCATGTGTAGGAAAGGATGTCAATGCTTTACAGAAAATTTAAATGATCACTTAATTTGCGTGGGCTTTTTTTTTGAAAGTTCTCTAAAATAAACTTTTATGTCATGGAAGATTATTTTAATTATGTACATATATGTTACTTTTTTTAATCTCTCTGCATCACCTTTTTATGCTGTGGAATATTACTTTAACTGTGTAAAAGTGTGTTAGACAGCATTTCTTTGACCATGTAAGGATGTGTGTTTATGTTACATTTGTTTCACCTTTCCTGCCTAGGGCATCTCATTGGTCTAATAAAAAGCTGAATGGCCAATAGGTAGGCAGGAGAGGGAGAGGTATGGTTGCCTGACAGAGAGAATAAATAAAAATTAGAGAGAAGAAAGGAGGAGAGGAGAGGAAAGGAGAAAGGGAGAGAAGTCAAGGAAAGACAAAGAAAAAGAGAAGGGAAGAGAAGAGATGAGACAAGGAGAGGAAAGGAGAGGAGAGGAGAGGAGAGGAGAGGAGAGGAGAGGAGAGGAGAGGAGAGGGAAAGACAAAAACGAGGAGAAAGAGAGGGACTTGCCACATGCCCAAGGGGCAGAAGCCAGGCTGTTGCCAGCCAGAAACAAGAAGAAGTAAAAATAAGATACCCTGAAGTAAGAAAGGTTAAAAAGCCCCTTGGTAAAACATACATGAAGAGAAACATGTAAAGTTAAAAGAGCTAGCCAGAAATAAGCCTAAGCTAGACTGAATATTCAAAACTAATAAAAGTCTCCGTGTCATGAGTTGGGAGCTGGTTGGTGGCCCAAAAGAGAAATTCTGGTACAATTTTATAATACAAAAATTTTAAATACACACAAGAACAAGACTACCATGCAAGAATAGACAATGTAATTGGATTAATCAATGAAAGCAACCAATGAAAATGTCTGATAAGGTGTTGACATATGCAGCTAATGCTGCTAAACAGAAAAGTAGCCTAGAAATAAAAATGATATAATTAAGCTTGTCTTAAAAGAGGATATCTCAACAATCAACAAGGATATGTGAAGTGTTCAGCTTTGCCATTCATCAGGGAACAACTTAAATTCCACAAATGACTTTCATTTCAAACTCTATTAATGGCTACTATAATATGAGAATATAGAATGTGTTGGTAAGAATGTGGAGAAATCAGAGCTCATTTATACTAATGGGAACATTATAAATTGGTAGACGTATTGTGGAAAGCACTATGAAATTTACTAAAAATAAGAGCATACCTGCTGTATGATTCAACAATCTACTCTGGGGGGCATCTACAAATTAAATGAAACAATTATCACCAGTAGATAATGTGCTCCCTCATGTTCATTTTAGTATTTTCCAAAATAATAAGGCTATGGAGAGTATTTAACTTTCTGTCTGTAGGTGAAAGATATATTTTATAGGGCGCTCTAGAGATTTGCATGCTTAGAGGAATCAGTCTGTGTTTCATAGATGAAAACGTCATGTTACACTTACTAAAAATATCAGTTTCATGGAAATGGATTGAATGCTGATGAGCAAGGACTAACCAAAAGGACAGAGAAAGATGTTAGCCAGAAGGCAAAAATCTTACATTTCTTCTAAATAGATGGGATCTGGAGTTAGAATTTCACAGTGTGGTTGTAATTAGTAATTTCGTATTGTCTCTTTGTACTTACCTAGGCAGAAAAATATATGATCTCGCTACATGCAAAAAATTATTCATATGAGGAAATAGATATATAGACATTATATTACATTGCTGTTGTGCGGAGCTGCGGGCCACTTCCCTGCCGCCCCAGCTCCCGGCCGCCAGCTAGCTCTAGCTTATGCCCCGAAATAATTACACAGAAACTGTATTCTTTTAAACACTGCTTGGCCCATTAGTTCCAGCCTCTTATTGGCTAGCTCTTACATATTAATCTAACCCATTTCTAATAATCTGTGTAGCCCATGAGTTGGCTTATCAGGGAAGATTTTAACCTGCGTCTGTCTGGAGTGGGAGAATCATGGCGACTCCCTGACTCAGCTTCTTTCTCCCAGCATTCTGTTCTGTTTACTCCACCCACCTAAGGGTCGGCCTATCACATGGGCTAAGGCAGTTTCTTTATTAATTAACCAATGAAAGCAACAGATTAGAAAGAAGTCACTCCCACATCACATTGCATATAATATTAACATATATCATACTAATATATAACATAATGTATTATATATTTCTTCAATGATTACATTATTTGTCTATATGATATATTTTGTTGAAAAATTAGTTATTCAACACTAATTGTAGAAAATGGCAGCAAAATAAATAGATTCTGGAGCTCTGTATAATATGGAAGTTAAAAGTGCCACTTAAGTATGGTAGGGAGAAAAGGGTCGTCCCATATTCTTCCTACACTGAATCTGAGCTATGTCACAGTTACTTATCAGAATAGGAATGCCTTTCATTTGTACTGGATATTGGGAATCAACCACAGTTTTTATTAGCTTAATCTTCTTTAGTGTAGACAACATTAATTATGATAATGGTAATTGTATACACTCAATATCAAAGACAAAAAATTATCTCACATGTTTTGTGATTTGGTTGCTGTATTTAAGAAGAAAGTTGCATGTTTGAATACCTCTAGATAGTGAATAAAAGTTGCTTTTTTGAACAAAATAAATTTTTTTCACCTCTGCTGTAAGAGTTGGAAGCTCACAGGAATGTGGTCCATTGAGGGTAATTCAGGGACATGCATCCACCTCTTTAAAACACCTTTGGCAATGCTCCTTCTGTGATTTAAAGTACGAACTGTTGTGCCCGTGTGCCGCTTGCCAACTTTTGATTGCAACTCATTGCTTGTCAGCTTTTCATCTCTGACTTCCAGATGAATTTTTAATGGCAAGACTTCAAAATAACATAGCAGTAAATGATGTTTATATTTTGCTTGCAATATCAGCACTTGAAAGAATCACTTGCCTGCAAATGGACACTCTTAGGATCTTAAAAGCTGCAACCTCATTCAGATATTCAGATGTGAAAGTTATCAGATAGTCTGTGGACATTTCAAGCTGCTTCTCTCAGAATGATAGTGTGCAGAAAGATTACCAACAGTAAATAGGAAGGCAGCACTCAGAAGTTTGCCTTTGAAGGATTTCTATGATCTGTGAGTGATTAAATTCATCACTTCATCAAATGGGCAATAGACATCTCAGCTTCCAGAATTTCAAAAATAACCCAATTTTGCAAGTATGTATGAATGAATGCAATGCAAAATTATGAATATTTTTAATTTATGCTTATTAAGAATAACTTGTTATTTGTGCCAATTAGTTTTTATATCTCTATTGAATCATTTGCTGATGAAATTAATGCCCATAGGTTAATATTTCCTTGGATGAACCTGATAAAACCTATTATTAAAACTATTTTCATGAGGAGATCAGTTATTATCTCTTAATATGAGGTGTAAAACCTGTTATCATATGTGCAGGCTATTTAATAGAAATCATTTGTTGCTAAATTTATTAAAAATAAAGTAATACATAAAGAAATTTGAGGGCAAGCCTCAAGGAAAATGGAGGGCAAGTAGTAAGATTGATGAAGTATGAGTTCTTACTTTCATGTCTAATTATGTGAGTTGAATCCCCAGGAACTAAATGGTGAAGAGAACTGACTCTAGAAGATTGACTTCGAAAATCTGTAAGCATTATATGATGTATGCATACGCACAAACAGACACACCGTCTGTCTCCCTCTCTCTCTCTCCTCCTCTCTCTCTACTCTCTTTCTCATTCTCTCATAAGCACATACACATACAAACACACAGAGGTGTCACACACACATATCACACATACAGACACACACACACACATATATATACAAAATTAATAAATGGAATAGGAGAATTAAATAGAGAGGTAGAAGGAAGAGAAAGAAAGGAAGAGAATACATGGGGACAATAATACTAAAGAACATTGAGGAGTCTTATGGGAACCTATAGTAGAAGATGATTAAAATATATCTAAATATTTTACAAATCTAAATGAAGTCACCAAATAAAGAGGGAGACAAGTCCCAACTAGACATTTGCCACTAGGTAGAGCCTCCAACAATGGGCTATATAATTGAGCTATTGCCCAACGGAGATCCACAGACACTTTCCAAAACTCAGGCTTTTGGGGAATCTACAGTTTGTTTATCACAAGCTAATGCAAGACCTTGTTGCTGAAGATAGCACTTACATATCTCTTTGAACACAGAGAACAGAGCTCCAGCCTACCTTTAGATTTTACCCTCACTGACTAGTGTTCATGGTACTGGAAGGTACTCTGCAGACTACCAGAGGATAAAGGTAATCATCAACCCAGATACAAAGTCTGTGATCTGAAATGATGAGCTGCCGGTATGACTTACTTATATAACAGTGGCACAAATGTTATGGGACTAACCAGCCACCTTCTGACTGGAACTAAGTTCTATACTCCATTAAATGGAGTACATGCCTGGCACTGGTCAGATGGCCAAGAACCTGATGCTAGGTAAACATTGGACCTATGAAAAATCCAAATACTATTGTTCTGTTGAAGAATAATATAGCAATAAAAATGAGCCACTGCAACAGTATATTGTATCTTATAGATCAGTGTCTCCCTCAGCCATCATCAGAGAAGTTTTCTCCCACAGTAAAGTGGGAGACCTTGGGATGTTCAGTCCTAAATAGAACATTTAATTCCTTCTTCACACTTGTGAGGCAGAAAGAGGATAAAAAAAACAAAAGGGATGGAAGATACTAAGGAAAGAGGGCCTTCTAGGTTCAGCAGGACACTGGCTCCAGTCCCTTACCCAGAAGCTTCCTCTAATTGAAAATCGCTTGAAACTCAAAAATGAATTTTCTCCAATCAAATCTCACTGGATTTATAAACAACATGTAAATGAAGGCACCAGGCCCAGAGGTGGATGACCAACACAAAAGGAACTCACTGGTATTTGTGGAGGGTATTTTTTTTTTTTGGTCTCATAATGCTTTGTTTGGGCTTCCTTTCTTTTAATGTGTTTTTGATTATGTTATGGTTTCTCATATAATGCTTTTGTGTTGTGTGTGTATTTCTGTGATTCTCATGTTTCTTCTTTTTTTATTAAATTTTGGTTAGTTGTTTTTATTTGTATGTTTATTTTCTAAAAAGAGAGAGAAAGAAGGCATGGAGTTGGATATATGGGGAGAGGGGAGAAACTTGAAGGAGATGAGGAGGAAACTGTGATCAGAATAAACTGTGTGGTAATATTATTGTCAATAACATAAACTAATAGTTTGATCTTACATTTAGATTTATTTCAACCTAGGATCTATTAGTGCAAAAATATGTTTGAGATCTCAGACCTTCACAATATTATTTTGTGTAACTTCACTTCAGTTTTCCCATCTGAGACTTAAGTTATTTTCTTGTTTGCTGTAACTTTAGATTTCTTTTTGCTGTCCTACAATTTTATGCTTTTGTGTCTAATTTCTTCCTTTAACTATATAATTTTTTTCAGTATATTGCTTGGGTAGCAATCTATTGTATCAAGGAAAATGATGTTTATGAATAGAGAAAAATTTTTTCCATCAATCTGATATATTTAATTCAGTTTCTGATTATTAATAAAGGAGGGACAAAGATTTACATCATACATCTTACCAGGAAGGCCTATTCTTACACTTCTGTAGCAATTGTTGGTGTGGGTAGAATTGCTGTTAAAAATATAGACTTCTTGTGAAAATATGTTCTTTCTTGAATTTAAACTCACCTGTGCATGTTGGATAGGTAGATTTAAGAGGAGGTCAACCCATCCTGTAGAACAAATGCAGAATTTAGTAACTAGGAGCAGGCAAGTAAGAGCCAAGCACCAGCATCTGCCTGTCTACCTACCTGCTTCACTTTGCTTCTCAAGTAGTCACTCAGTGCTATTTGCCCTCACCCTATGAGGCAAAACATCACTTCCTTCTGAAGCTAGCTTTCAATTCACATGGTTTTCCCATTTCAGGATTGTTGCCATTTTGAATATATTAATTTCTTTTTGTGGGTTCATCCTATATGTTGAAGGAAGTGATCTTTCATGGATTATAGATAACTAGATGCCAATCACATCACTAACAGTCTTGACAACAAAGATAACATTAGGTGCTGCCAATTTACTCAAGGAGAGTAAAAACAGTTCCCAGTTAAAATGATTATTCAGATTGTACGAATTCGCAAAACCACTGGTTTTTAAGTTTTACCATTATTCACATATCAAACAATATAATTCTCTCCTTATTGTCTAGAACAGTTGATATTGTCAGAACTCTTTAATTTTAGGACTTTCAATATTGCCATCAAGATATATTTTTGTTTCCTTAATTTCTAAATATAGTTAAGCAGAGTTAAATTTCATCTTTACTGAGTTAACTTCAAATATTTGGTCAGCTCCTTCATGAATGTTTTATTGAGTTAATCACAAATTCAAAAAGAGATTTTCAGAGATTAAAAAAGGGTTACATGTAAAATACACTCACCTGTGTTCAGCAGTAAAAGTTTTCAAAATCATAACATGATATTATAACCAAAATTCTGAGATAGGTCTTACCTGTGACTCTTACACCAGTTTTAAAAGTTTGCTTATATTGACCTGTGATTGTATGTAGTATGGGTATACATGTACTTTTGTCTTAATATATCTAAAGAAACATGTACATCTACTATCAGGGTCAAAATTGAAGTAATCCCACCCACACGGAGAGTATGGCTACATTTTATCACAGGTATTTGCTTTTCTTCTATGACATTCACTAAGTCTGGCTACAAGACCTTCTCAGATTCTGAAGTTTCATCATTTCTGCATAATGTAGGCATAAAATGTCACAACATGTCACCTTAGGGGTTTGTGCTTTGTGTGTGTGTTTAATTTTCTTTTGAAGTTTGTGGTTTTTAACTTCAGCATAATTTCTTAGAAAGCCAGCTATCTTCTTTGCAATGAAGACACTTTTCTTTTTACTTATGAGTGCAATCTTGTCATATATTTTACAAAATTGTATTTTCACAATCATTTGTGTAATAACTTTCAACAATTTTTCCAGCTTTGTGCTTACAAACATAGCCTGAGTGAGCATTTGCTTACAGGCTTTTGTGTAGGCATAAATTGGTTATTTTCGCAGAGAAATGCCAAAGAGTGCAGTTGCTTAGTTACATAAAAATTCAATGTTTGGCTTTATAAGCAATCACTAAGTATGGCTTTAAGCATGACTGTGTTTTCTCCATGCCTAGTCATAATGCATTAGTGATCAAGTTTTATGTTTATATGTCCTTTCTAGTATTTTCTATCAACACTAAGTATTTTTAGTTGGATATTAGTATACATTTTTCCTGCTATTTCATCACTCTGAAGATCTTTTCTTGTGATTATTTCCCATTTGTAGGTCTTTTCCATTCATATATAATTAATTGTAGAGGTGTCCATTGCATTTCTACATTGCTGACTTGTTCTCCTCTGTTTTGTGTTAGGTTTTAAAGGTCCTTTAATCTCTAGATACCAATTATTAGTTAGTTATATGTTGTGAAAATATTTACCTGTATTACATCTTGTCTTTATATTACCTGACTAGTATTTAGGGGTAAGCAGTTTGATTTTTGCTTTTGGTTAACTTTTAGGATTTTTTTCTTTTTCTCTCTCTCCCACTCTCTTTCTCATCTCTTTTTATTTTATTTGATTTTAAGTATACAGCTTTGTGTGTCTCCTTTTATGTATGTGCATATGCCTCTCATGGCCTGAGTAGTGAGTTGATCTGGAGATAAGAATTGCATACAGGCTGTTCTGAAGTGTGGGTTCTACTAACTGAACACAGGTCTTCTATAAGAGTACTATGCACCCTGGGCCATCCCTCTAGCTCCAGTCTTATTTTCTTGTAGTGAATACTTAATTCTTTGTTGCTCCCATGTTTTAAAAAATAAAAAAGGACACTTATGTAGGAATGTAGCAGAAAATCATTAGGATTCATTATATCACCATTTTTTCTTTTTTTCATTTTTAGACCAGTAATATATGTTTTACCCTAGGTTTCTGTACTATCTAGTCTCTGATTCTTAGTTTACCAAGCAGTGTTGGGTATGGATTCCATGTCATAGAGTGAGCCTCAAATCAAATCAGATATTAGTTATTTCCACTAACTTTGTGCCACCGTTGCACTAGTATAACTTTCAGGCAGTGTACCATTTTGGATTAAAGGGCTTGTGGCTAGTTTAGTGTTTATGTTTTTCTTTTGGTAGCATTTAGAGTACCTTCCTATACTAGAGAAACTAGAACATGGAGGTGAAGGTCCTATGTAGGTACTAACTCTATTTCAATGCTCAATAAGTTGTGTAGGTATTGTGCTCAGTAAGGAAACCTTGACATCTCTCTGTGGAAAACAACCTGTTATCTTGACATCAATCTAGATGGTTTGAGGATTCTCATGGGACCCCTTTGGTCAGCAATTCAATTAGATCTAACCAAATTCCATTACTAGAAGCTTTGTTTGATGGCAAGAAATGGATTATTGGGATTCTATCTCCCTTATTATTTGGTAATTTCATTTAGATCACCTTCATATATATATATACATGTTTTAGGAAATTTGTACTATATTAGGTTTCCATACTACTCTTCAAATGGCCCTTACTTTTAACTGTCTTTCCCCACTTTCCCTTTCTCAACTTTCTCACCTCTTCCACTACCTACTTGATCCTCCCATTCCAGCATGCCCATCTATTCATAATTATCAGTTTTATTCCTCTTTCCTAATGATATCCATCCATTATTTCTAGTCACATACTGAAAGCATAAGTCACAAAATAATTCTACACCAGTTTAGAATTATGATTAATAAAACGATTATTCATTTAAAGGGAAAACTTACAGATCACTGTCCTTGATAACAGCCCTCTGCATGATAAGGAACAGAGACTAGCAGCCACAAGCAGGAGCTGGAAGAAAGAGAGGGAGGACACAGATACTGCTGCTTTTTTAAAGCAAAAGAGGCCATGCTCAAGTGGCCTGGTATCTTAAAGGCTATTGGATGAAGGAACAGAATGTACTCCCACAGCAACTTACTCTACATCTTTTATTTCTGCTTCTACAGATTGTAGCTTTGTTATCATTGACTTAATAGCTAATATCCAAATATAAATTAATATATAACATGCAGCAGATGAGAATGAATATGGAGACCTTCAGCTTGACATTAATCTGAGAGTAAGATAACTTGAAACACTCAGTTCACATTGGTTGAGTCCATCAAATACCTCCCCTTAGATACCAGGGAATCCTGGAATAAAGCAGGTGGAAAGAGATTAAAAGCAAGAAAGGATGGAAAGCACCAAGAAAACAAGGTCCTGTAAATCCACTTGAAGAAAACTCATGTGAACTCCCAGAGACTGAAGAAGCAAGCACAGGCCCTGTGTGGGTCTACATCATGTCCTCTGCATTTCTCTTATAGCTGTTAGTTCAGTTGTTTTTATGGGATCCCTGAGTGTTCTAAAGAGTGAGTCTCTGATATGTATGCTTTCTCATGGGTTCTTTCCCTTCTGTTGGTTTGTCCTGTAAAACTTGGATGTGATAGTTTTACCTTATTATTTTTTTTATTTTGTTGTATTTTACTATTAACTCTTAGAAGTCTATTTATCATGAGAGACCTAAAGGGATGGATCCAGATGGAAAGGGATGTGGGGATGGGTGAAGTAGAGGGAGGTGAAACTGTAATCAGGACATATTTTTGAGGAGATAATCTATTTTAATAATAGGAAAAACAATAAAAGTAATTCTATTCAGAATTTCACACCAAATATCTAAAATCAACATGCTGCCAGGGCCTCAGATTCTCTGACATTCTATAGAAAAGTTAACACTTTTCTCTTCCAGATTTGTTCTACTGTTGTAGCTTGTAGATTCTTAAGTACATCATTTATCTATACCTGCTTTGTAGGATGTGTTACTGTGTATTGGTATAGATGAGTTGTTCTCTGTCTCTCTCTGTCTCTCTCTGACTCTCTCTCTCTCTGTCTCTCTCTCTCTGTCTCTATTTTTTCCTCTTTCTCATGTGTATGTCTGTGTGCAGTGTGGTTATGAGTATATGCCTGTGTGTTTTTTCCTGTGTGCATGCGTATGCATGTGCGTTTCAAAATGTATGTATAGATCCTAGTCTTTTACCTTGTAGGATTGAGGGTCTCCCATTGTTTTTTTTTTTTTTTATTGAGAAAAAGAAAAAAAAATTTCCGCCTCCTCCCAGCCTCCCATTTCCCTCCCCCTCCTCCCACCCTTCTCCTCTCCCATTGTTTGAGTGTGCATATGGCTTTAAGGTTCAAGGAATTCTTCTGACTCCATCTTCTATCCTGTCCTAAGGACGCTGCAGTTTCCGATGTGGGCTACCAGGCCAATTTTGTATGCGTGTGCATGATTAAACCTTATATATTCATGCTTGTGCAAATGTTTTACACATAGATCTATTTTCTTAGACCCCTTTCTCTTTTAAGGACTTGACATTAGCTTTAGGATGTACCTATGTTATCTCAGATATTATACCTATGTTGTCTGTATAAATGAGAACACATTCACATATTCTGGAGCTGAGTATTTATTTTATGGGACACCATTCATTAAACTCACTGCAGTGTAGTTCAATTTGTCCAAGATTCCATTTGATTCTCCTTTTTTACAATTCATGATCCTTTGTAACATTTTTCAGCTTTCACTTATTTTGAGATACTTATACTTACTCTTTAGCATAGTTTTAGGAAAATTGCCCCATCAGTCTATTGATAATTTATTATGTTTATTTTTTCCTGGTTTTTGATAAGATATCCTAAATGGCATTTTTACCATAACATTAATTATTGTTATTAATTGGAAAAATATCATAGTCAAGTACATTTTAAATCAGCATTCACCATATTCAGCTTTGAACATGTAGAGTTAACTGTATTTTATTATTTTAGTGACAGTCATATTTTAAGCTCCATTATCATATGATCTCCATGTGTTTGCTATATTTCTTGGTACAGAGAACACACCTCTGCTGTGATTGGAGGCAAAGAGAGAGAGCTTGTTCTGGCTTAGCACTGGGTAAATGTAGGGCCGATGAGAAGTATAAATCACCTTGGTGTAGAAACTTTCCAAGCATTTGTTCATCAATTCCTGTTAGAACTTCTCTAGAAAGATGAGGACAAATACAGGATCTGGTTTGTCCACATCTACATTTCTGCCTAACAAAACTTCTTTCTGTCTTAGGACTTTTAACATTTTTTCTTCAATTAGTTTCTTAGAAGTAAATTCTCAGTTTCTATCTGGGAATTTTTATTATTCTTTTATTCTTCCAGTTTTCACTGCATGTTCAATTATTTGTTAATGGGTTTTGTTGCTTGTCTTGTTGTCTCATTACTATTAAACATAATTATATATTTGATCCACATCTCTAATACTAGTGATATGAAGGTTTTTGACAGGAGAATCTACTAACACCTGAATCCATTTAGATAACAGAAGGGGATCCAGACCAGTCTGGGATGCAGAGAAATGTGCTATCTTAAACCAAACCAAGAAGACTTTTATTAGTTTCCCTGCCTCATAAAATGTCTCAGTCCCTAACGCTCTTCTTCCTTTCCATTTTCATAATATTTATTTTAATGCACTGGGCTTTTGAAGGTAAGTGTGGGTCAGGTTCTAGTTTTAATTTGTAGTTGTTAATTATTTGGATGCTTATAATCTTCCTTACGCAGCTTTAACCGTACTCAACCTTGGCATTTTTTCCATTACCTCTCAATAATCCCACTGGACTGTTTAAAAGCAATTTCATAGCATGATGTTGATTCAGTCATGTATGATTCTGTTTATATTTTTTTCATTATTTAATTTTTAAAAATTTTACATGATAGTCCCAGTACCTTCTCCCTCCCCTTCCCTACCCTATCTTCCCCTATTCCATCCCCCATCCACTCATCAGAGGGAGTAAGGCAAATGAGTAGTCTAAGGCACTGTGTTCAGTTCTTTTTTTTTTTTTTTGAAGATTTTTGGGTAAGTATGTGTTTCAAAGTTTTTATCTGTCCCTACTGTTAGACATTTCCTCCATATTTCTTTAGCTCTCTTTTGGTTTCTTTGTTTAATGTTAGTGCATTCAGAGTGTTCCATTTTTCTTCTCCTCAAACTTTAGGTGAATTATCTTTTGCATTCATATTTTTATTATATTAGATTTATATTTGAATAACTCCATTAAATTGTCCTTAGAGTCACTTCATCTTTATTGTCTATGTCAGTTCTAATGGAATCATCAAAGATATTCTGAGATATAACTCTGATTTTACTAACATTCTACTTTCTCTCTTTTTCCCTCTTCATGAAGACGGATTTTCATTTTCCCCAGAGAGACCAGCATTGCTCTATTATTGCTAAAGATATTCTAGTGCAATTTAGACTTCAAATTTTCCAATTGATACCTAGAGTTTGGTGTCAATAATGTTTTCTTTCCAAACTTATTTTTTCAATGTTTGTTCAAGTTTTGACTTATATATGTTTTTTTCCACAGAATCTCAAAAGAATATGCCTCCCTTTTATTTTTATTTTTTTTATTGATTTGTATTGAATTCTACATTTTTTTCTGCTCCCCTCTCTCACTTTTCCCTCCCCACTTCAACCATCCCCCAAGGTCTCCATGCTCCCAATTTACTCAGGAGATTTTGTCTTTTTCTATTTCCCATGTAGATTAGATCTATGTAAGTCTCTCTTAGTGTCCTCTGTGTTTTCAAAGTCTCTGTGATTATGGTTTGTAGGCTGGTTTTCTTTTATTTATATTTAAAAACCACATTTGAGTGAATACATGTGATAATTGTCTTTCTGTGTCTGGGTTACCTCACTCAAAATAATGTTTTCTAGTTCCATCCATTTTCCTGCAAAATTCAAGATGTTATTTTTTCTGTTGTGTAGTATTCCATTGTGTAAATGTACTACATTTTCTTATCCATTCTTTGGTCGAGGGGCATTTAGATTGTTTCCAGGTTCTGGCTATGACAAACAAAGCTGCTATGAACATAGTTGAACGAATGTCCTTATGGCACAATTGAGCATCCTTTGGATATATCCCCAAAAGTGGTATTACTGGGTCTTAAGGAAGGTTGTTTCCTAGTTTTCTGAGAAATCGCCACACAAACATGTAAAGGGACTGTAACAGCTAGCATTCCCACCAGCAATACACCAAAAAAGCTTTTTGTCAAAATACAACATCCCTTCATAATAAATGGTCTTGGAGAGAGCAGGGATACAAGGGACATACCTAAGCATAATAAAGGCAATATATAGCAAGCCAACAGCCAACATCAAACTAAATAGAGAGAAACTCCAAGAGATTCCACTGAAATCAGGAACAAACAAGATTGTCCACTCTCTCCATATCTATTCAATTCAGTTCTTAAGGTTCTAGCTAAAGCAATAAGACACGAAAAGGAGATCAAGAGGATACATATTGGAAAAGAAAAAGTCAAACTCTCACTGTTTGCTGATGATATGATAGTTTACATAAGCGATTCCAAAAAGTCTCCCAAGGAACTTTTATGACTCATAAACATGATACAAGATTAATTCAAAAGACTCAGTATTCCTTCTTTACACAGATGATAAATGGGCCAAGCAAGAAATCAGAGAAACATCATCCTTCAGAATTTTGGTTCCAGGGATATTAACCAAACATGGCATATTAAGATACAATAAGACCTCTCCTCATATAAAGGCTGGATGAGGCAACCCTGTAGGAAAAGAAATGGTCCCAAATAAAGAAATTTTCATCTGAAGTTCCCACTCCCACTGATAGGAATCCAACAAAAAGACCAACTTATACAATCATAAGTTGCTTGTCTCTTAATGCTAACTCAGTTTTATTCTGTTGTTATTTGTCTTATCATCTTTGTTGTTTTGAAAAGGACCAGTGTGAGAACTAGTCTTGCAAACTGATTACCTGTGTTCTCTTGCAGGTAATGTGTTCAAGCTTAGAAAGCCATAACTTTTAACAACACAGGTCCTTCTCCATGTCATGTAGTGTATTTAGAACTTTTATGTAACTCTTTCTAGATACAGAATTTACATATTTTTCTTATTCCTTTTACCCATCTCTACTGTGTCACTGTGTCTTTTAGGAACTTGACACATTGGCTTTTTACCAGAAAACTAACACTTTTGCTACATGCAACAATGAGAAGATATAAATCAGAGGAAAGTCTCAGCAGCTGGTACCCTTCCTATTGCTACTTCAGGGAAGAAGGACCAAAATTCTTACACTGATGCTGAAACTCATTGCCAACTGCACAGAACTTAGAATCTAAAGGAATATGCTTCTGATCTTGTCTTTCCAAAAAAAATTCAATTGAAGAGGGAATATGTGCCTAAACATGGTGTTACCACCCCATGTATTGGGTGCCTGAGCTAATATAAAGGAAATGGGGGAAAGACCCAAAGAGCAATATAGTTCTCTGCTTTCTGATTTGCTCAGATATGAACAAGCTTTTACTTCCTTCATGGACTAGAAGTTCAAAAATGATCCAAAATATAATTGTCCTATCTGAGATTGGTTCTTTTGAAGTATTTGATCACATAAACAGCTTCTTCAGCCTAACTGTGAGGAACTCTTGAGGCTCATGGAGAAAAACCATAATGGTGTGAACTTTCAGAAGGGTTTACAATGACACAATTGTCAACACTTGCCCTTTATCCATGAAATAAAAATTGTCATTTGCTTGTAATTGCTTTGTTTCGTATCTAGGAGCAACTGTCTGAGCTAATATAATACCAGATAAGTCATGATTTTTAATTAGTTTTCTGTCATAGAGTTCCTTTAAAAGATTCATTCATGAGAGCAATAAAAACTTAGTTTATTTTTATTATAAGGGTGGAAACTCAGTCTTTTCTCCATACTCACATGGAAAACTGTCATCTTTCATTCTCTTATAGGTATGCATTTAATGCTAATATGAGATATGTTAAAACAACCAATCACCACACAACTTTATTTCCTAAATAAAATGCAGAAAATAAAACACCCTCCTTTGTCCTATTTTACTTTATCTTCAGACAAAAACACTACTAAATTGTATCATTAACATTTCATTAAATATTAAATTTTGTTTCAATATATATGCACTCACACATATACAGAAACACAGATGCATACACATTTTAGATATATTTCCAGTTTAATGAAACTCTCCTTATCTTAATCTCATTTTTCTACTTAGACATATACTGGATTTTGTGGCATTTATCCAAGCAGGGCACATTCAAAATACTTGAAAATGTCTATTCTCCTTTCCAGAATAAATAAAAATTCACAGGCAGCTGTAAGGGAGCAGAGTTATTTTCAAATGAAGTAATTTAACCAAATTTCAAGTAAAATAATATGAAGGTATGACTTATTTCAGCTTGAGGATTCTCAATGATTGTGTTTCTTTGGTTAATAAAATTTTTGTATCTGAATAAAAATATATTTTATTTTACACAGTGTAATGCTGACACATTGGTGGTTACTACAAAATCGTATGGCAAATTAAGTATTTAAAACAGAACAAAATTGGTTGCTATATGAACTGAGAAATTTAACATATAAGAAAATGTTATTTTCCATTTACTTCTAAAAACACCTGAGCTGAGAATGACTGGCTGAAAGATAATTGTTATGCTTGCAATGCATGCTTTAGTAGTTCATAAACTATTCTTGAAAGTTATTTTTTCTGTCATTAGTAAAATAGTTGTTAGAATTTTGCAGCATTGTTCCCGTGGAAAATTTGAACATATTATTATGTTCAATTTTATATTCAAAGAAACATGAAAAATATCATTCTTTCACAAATCCTTAAATGACGATTAGGTTCTTATTATTAAATCTTTAGTGTCATTATATAACTCCACCACATCTTGCTCTGTTTGTGAACAGTTAGGTCACAGTATGCTTTATACAGTCTCATCAGAGTACAAAGGGACTAAGTAGCATATGCTGTGGTTAAATTATATTTTATGGTTCTAATTTAAAAGCAAATGTTTTGGAGACGAAGGCATCATGAAATTGGGTGCTTTACATATTGGAACATTGGGTTTTATTATTTCCCAGGTAGAAAGCTCATTTTAAGTTCTCAACATATATTCCACGACTTAGGTAAAATAATCTTTCTCCTGATTAGTGGGAAAACATTATGAATATACTTAAAATGATTGGCAAAAATCACTGAGTGAGCTTGTTCTGCTTTTGTGCTGAATCATGCTATTTATACAAAAGGGTGCATACCCACTTTAGTGTTTGGCCAAATCAAATAAAATTTAAATAGCTGAAACTAGTCAGACAGAGGTAATGAGTCTTTAAGAAGTTGTGACAATGTTAACTTAATCTAAAGATATGGTCTCCAACTGAAAATGTTTGGCCTTCATAGTATGTGTTTGCATTAATGAGTAACAAATTTTGACTTGAAATACATTAATATCTGAGAAATATTGACTACTGAAAATAATGTCATCACAAGTTGCTTGTGTTTACAGCTCCAGGAGGGAAAGAACGGTGCTCCTTCAGTGTTGTATTGTGCTTAATAGAATAAAGAAGGCTTCTTGGATTAACAGAGTTCTGTGGACAACAGAAAATAAAACATGGTTGGCAGAGCAATGGAATTTCTCCCTGCACATGATGAAGGTAACAATATTGATGAGACGCAGAGATGGCAAGAGAAAAAAAAAAGTCTAATGACCCTTCATGTTCCTGGAAAAGAATGAGGATTTTCTAAGTATTGACTATGGATTTGATTGTCTGCACATCCCTATAAAGGTACTTTTAGAAAAAGTGGTACTAAACATAGAAAATTATAAATTAAATCTTTATCCATAGGAAGGATAATAGATAGAAACTGCATGGATGTTTGAATGAGTGGTATAAATCATTGATACCTAAATTACTCTCAAATTCAAAACAATAGACTAGATCATTTGATCCAATAAGAATTATCACAAAAAAAAAAAGAATTATCACAAATGTTCAATAGATTAATACTAGAGATATCGATATTTTGAATTTTATTCTCTATGTTTGCCTTTCTTATATGTGCAGTGCAGGTGACCGTGTAAGCACAGATGCAGAAAACAGGGGCGTGCCTTCTATATGACCGTTCTAGAACCCTTCACCTTATTTTTGTAATGGAAGTTCTCTCACTGAAGCAGAAGTGAAGCTAAAGACCAGAAAGTCTGAGTAACACTCCTGTCTGCCTTCACAGTGTTGGGATTATAGGTCTGTGCTGGCTCACACCCAAACTTTTAAGTCCTTTCTGGGGTCAAGCACATCCTTATTTTTACTCAGGAGCACTCCTTTCCACCCATCTGTCTTTGCAACCTATCCTATTATTCACAGACCTTTTTTTTTTTTTTTAGCATGCTCTCACACAAACTCTTAGTAGCTCCAATTACCAGCTCTTTCTATCTCTCTCTTTACAAAATGAGCAAGAAAGCAAATAAAACAAACAAAAAATCAGAAAAATACTCATATCCTCCACCACAGAAACAAAATGCCCCTGACAAAACCACAATTTCAGGAACAATATCATACAAGCAAAAGAACATAAAATGCCCAACCAAAGCAATATGGGACCAAGAACAACACTGACTTCATTTTGTGATGGCCATCTATGGCTGGGTATGTAGCCTATTCTGAAACTGATTAATACAGTGATATTTTGGTTATGATGTAACAAATAAAGATTGTCTGAAGATCAGAGGTCAAAGCTAGCCACACTAGTGAGCCATACAGCCAGTTCAGGTAATGCTGGTATACACCTTTAATCCCAGCAGGCACCATACTTAGCCATAGAGGCCATGCGGTGGTGATGCAAGCCTTTAATACCAGCACTTGAGAGGAATATGTGGTGGGATGAGACAGGAACTCATTTTCTTTTCAGTCTGAAAATTTCCTAGTGGAAAGAGCTCTCTAGTGGTTGACTGCTTTGCTTCTCTTCTCTTTCAGCTTGAACGCCAATATTTGTCTCTGGGCTTTTATTATACATGCTACATCTGGTGCCCAACTTTAGGGGTACAAATTCACATAAAAGATGTTTGCCTGTGATTTTACAGCTAGTGACACAGATCGGAGCTACATGCATCTGGCATCACTACCCTATAGATTAGGTTTTCCTGGACATACCCTGATCCCATTCTCAGGCTGCTGCCAAAGTAGGTAGCTGCATTGAAATTGAGTACATCTTTTACTGTTGTACAAAGCAGCAATAAACCACATATCTTCATAATCATTGGTGGCAGATTTGGTGAGAAAAATTGGGAATTTCTAATGGAAGAATTAGTTTAAAAGGAGAGTTTTTTTTCTCATGTTATGACACATTTACAATAGAGAAAGTTAAGTCTATTTATAATTACATAATGCATGATTTAAAAATGAAACAATTAATTGAAGGGATAATCAACTTAACCAGGATTGACATACTCTTAATTATTATTATGATAATCCTTGTTGACATTTTGATAATACTTGACCTAAGTCTTAAAAAGTTGTTTTGTTTAACTGCAAAGATATAGGTCTTAGAAAAACTTAATAATAACAGATCATAGAGATATTCAAATCCAAACAGAAGACTTTAACTGAGAACCAATTTCAGCATTGCATTTAAGGTCTGAGTAGTACATCCTAAGGTTTTCAAATAATCAACCTTAATATATATATAGTACCCTTGCAGGAATAACTGGCAAATGATAGAGATTCCCAAGACTGTGGGAAAGTTAAATAGACCCTTTTGGAAATGTTAGATTTAAGAAGATTCAAGGATGTGATAGTCTTACTTGCACTGTGTTCACCTATTGTGAAGCAAATGTTAAACTTGTAGTCAGTTTGTAATAGAATTATCTCTAAATATTGGACAGATTGTTTAAAGCTATGTTAGAGTCTGGTCCACAATTACAATGGAGTACCTGGTTCAGAGAAGAGGCTAAGACTATTGAATAATAGAATAAAGCTAGAGGTATGGAGATCCCTCAAGATCAACTTCTTGGAGAAGAAGATTATGCTACTACGGAAAGGCAATCTTTCCTTATGTGATGACCATGCCTTGGCTTTATGCCATATAGCACCTTTGAAAGACTGGCACAGAATTAGAGAAGTAGGATACCAACATTTGAGCACCAGACTGAGCTCCCAAGGTCCAAATGAGGAGCAGAAGGAAGGAGAACATGAGCAAGGAAGTCAGGACCGCGAGGGGTGCACCCACCCACTGTGACAGTGGGGCTGATCTATTGGGAGCTCACCAAGGCCAGCTGGACTGGGACTGAAAAAGCACGGGATAAAACTGGACTCTCTGTACATGGCAGACAATGAAGGCTGATGAGAAGCCAAGGACAATGGCACTAGGTTTCGATCTTACTGCATGAACTGGCTTTGTGGGAGCCTAGCCTGTTTGGATGCTCACCTTCCTAGACCTGGATGGAAGGGGGAGGACCTTGGACTTCCCACAGGGCAGGGAATCCGGACTGCTCTTCAGACTCGAGAGGGAGGGGGAATGGAGTGGGGGGAAGGACAGAGGAGTGGGGGGAGGGGGAGAGGTTTAGGAGGCGCGGAGGAGGCAGAAATTTTTTCAACAAAAAAATAAAATAAATAAATAAATTTAAAAAAAGATAAAAAAGAAAATTGAGTCAGTTACTAAAGCTATACAAAGCCCCAAAGAAGCTTTCACAGATTTCTTACAAAGATTGACTTGAGCAGTAAATAGAAAGATAAAATTTAGAAGCTCGACAAAAATAGATAAACTTCTCACTTTTGAAAATGCTAATTCTCAATACAAATGGATAATTCGGCCTTTAAAGGCAAGGTCAGCACCATTTGAGGAATTGATCTAAGATACAATCAATATTGAATCTCCTGACCATGATGATGCTTGGATAGGAGAGTTGATTTCCATTGGTTTGAGGAAAAACTGAAAGATCAAGTGTTATAATTGTGGCAAACAAAGTCACCTTAAAGGGGATTGTAAGCAGAATGTTTCTAGAAACAATGATTTTTCTAAGCATAATCTAAACAAAATTCCCCTTAGTTCTGGATTATGCAGAAATTGTGGCAAAGGCAGGCATTGGATTAATGAATGTAGATCAAAAAGAGATATTCAGTGCAACTCTTTGTCTTCATAAAACTCCTTGAGGCAGCTCTCACAGGCTCCTGTGGCAAATCCTGTTAAGTCATTTTCTTTTATCTTAGAGGAAACTCCTTACTAGAGCAATTAGAGAACCTAATGACTATGGTAAGAAACCATACTGTTCTGTTAACAACTATTAAAGAGAGAACAAAAAATTCAGGAGAAGCCACAAAGCAAGTATTTTGGCAAATTTCTACAAAATAGCGAACACCAAAATTAAAATACAAATAAATGATATTCTCATTGAAGATCTGGTAGACACAGGTGCAGATGTAACAATTTCACCAGAATTTTGGCATCCGAATTTATCTGTAAAGGAGGTAAATTTTCAGCCTTTAGGAATAGGTGGACCAGACTATGACATGGTTGAATGCCTAGGGCCAGGACAAGTAGAAAATTGAAGCAATATGTGGCTAACTTCATAATGAATTTGTGAGGATGTGATTTATTACAGTAATAGAATTCTTAGATTAACATCCCAACAATCTTAGAGATGAATGATAAATTAGTATATGTTTCTAGGAAAAATATTAGAAAGTATTATAAAAACAATCAGTGATTTAGTCAGATTGTAAAGAACAGGGAAAAACAACTGTTGGTCTTCCAAAGGCACCAAGAATCCTTCCTAAAAATATTTGACAGACAAACCTGTGAGGGTTACATAATGGCCTTTAACAACAGAGAAACTTTAGGTTTTAGAACAGCTGCTAAGGAGCAACTAAATGCTCAGCTTATTGAAGAATCAACCAGCCATTAGACTTCTCTTACATTTGTCACTAAAAAGAAATCTGAAAAAAAAATGGAGAATTGTAACAAATATAAAAACTATTAAAAAGGTGATTCAACCAATGGGCTTTCTACAGTCTGGCATTCCTTTGCATTCTCTATTACCTAAAGGATGACCTTTTATAGTTATTGATTTAAAGGAGTGTTTCTTCACTATACCTTTACAAGAAAAAGATGAAAATATTTACATTCACAGTGCCCACTTATAATAATTCTCAGCCTGCTAAGAGATATCAATAGAAGATTCTCCCACAGGAAATGTTAAATAATCACACCCTGTGCCAATATTTTGTTCAGCACTTTTGAGAAATGATATGTAAGCAGCTTCCTCAATCTATAGCTTAACATAACGTGGACAATATCCAATTAGCTGATTCAAACATAGATACTTTAAGAAGATTGTTTGAAGAAGTAAAAAAAAAATGCCTTGTTTGGGATGACGAATTGCTCCTGAAAAAAATAAAAGGATATTCTATTGATTATTTAAGCTATAAAATAGGTTTACAAATAATTAGACCCCAAGAGGTACAAACTGGGTGTCCAAAGTTTTCTAGGAGACATGTCAATCTATGACCCACTGTTGGAATCAATCCCGATAAGCTGATGAATTTAAACAAAACTTTAGATGATGACAAGGACTTAAATAGTCCCAATAAATTCTGTAGGATAATGCTCTTTTATACTTTAAAGACTTTTCACTCATAGTGGTTTAGTAAAATGTGTATTGGCTAGTAGGTAGGCAGGAAGTAGAGGTGGGGCAGCCAGATTAAGAGAATTCTGGGAAGAGGAAAACACAGAGATTTGTCATCCAGAATCAGAGAAGGAAAGATGAGATTTCCTTATTCAGCAAAGATGCCAAACCATGTGACTAAACATAGATAAGAATTGTGGGTTAATTTAAGTTCTAAGAGCTAGTTAATAATGAGCCCTGAGCCAAAAGATCAAAGAGTTTATAATTAATATAAGCTTTTGGGTGTCTTTTGATTGGTTGGGTCGGAAACTTCTGTTAACAAATTGTTTCCAAATCTTTGGTAAGAATTTCCATATAAAACCTGAGAGAGCTTTAAAAAAAAGGATTCTAGACAGTTAAGAACATAAGCACCACTTATTGGTAAACATCTTTTCTCTGGTAGGCTCTGTTTGCTGGCAGCAAGCAGAGAGATGGTGCCTTTAAGAGAAGCTTCCTGATTTTGCACTAGCGCCCAAAACCTCACAGCCCTTTTAGGAGGCTCTACCATCAAATACTTAAATGCTTTTTATAAGTATCTGGCACCAGGCTTCTTGGTGGTGGCATGGACATAGAAATTCCACAAAGTTGTGACAATAAATGTGCCTCGTGCCAGTACCCTCAGCGTGATGCTAGGCTCTCAAAAATCTAAGGGTGGAGTCAGCAGCAAAAGCTACATCTTTGATTCTAGCCATATTGCCTAGCAGATTTCAGACTTGTGTGCTCAAAAAAAGGATAGAGATATACAGCAAACACATATTCAGATGAAAGAAAAACCTCTAAATGGTTTTTAGTATGTTTATAAATATATGTAGACTTGGGAGAGAAAAGGGAAAAGATAAAGAAAGTCCTTAAAAAAGAAATAGAGTAATTGGGTGTTGTGGAACATGCCTTTAATCCCAGCATTTGGGAGTCAGAGGCAGCCACACCTTTGTGAGTTTGAACCCAGCCTCTTCTAAAGAGTGAGTTCCAGGATGGCAAAGATACACAGAGAAACCTTGTCTCAAAAAAACAAAGATTAAAAAATGAATATAAAATAAATAGTGTTTTAAAAAAAGCCACGTAAAGATAGAAAACACAGAAAGTCTGGGTACTGTTTGTTATTGTGTTGTTTTTGAGTTGTTTGATTGCTGAGGAAGGTACAACAGTTGGTAGTGCTATTGGATTAATCCAACCTGTATATTTGAAAATGCATTGACTTCAAAATTTAATTAAAAAGATATGTTACTCCAGAGAAAATGATTTGATTTTGTTTCCACAGTAAGGGAGAGATTTTAGAATAACTATGGGTTAAGAAAAATAAGGTGTGATTAAGGAACAATCCCTGAACAATCTCCATTGGTAAAGGATGACCCATATAACCCAACGTTTTAGACCAGCTCTGTTGTAGTTTCTTCTGACTGCATTCAGAACAGCTTCAAGACTGCTGGATAAGATGAACAAGACTCACAGAATATTTGACCATAATTCTAAATTTTCTTTGGGTCCTAATAAGATCACTAGCACACCCAATTAACAGGAAGTTGCCTAGAAAGCTATACTCACATCCCCCCCAAATATTATGGATGTTTGCTTTTGTTTAGCATATCGGTTATAATTTATTATGGACAATGGTCAGGAAAAAAATTAAACAAAGAATATTAAGTTCAGGGTTTTTGTTTTGAAAACGTAAAAAGGAGAACATGCTTTGGGATAATGCTCTTATAATTTGTAAATATTTGTCACTCAGTTTAGTAAAATGCCAATTGGCCAGTAGCCAGGAAGGTAGTACAGACAGGGCAACCAGATTAGGAGAATTCTGGGAAAAGAAAAGGCAGAGAGGCAATCACCATCTAGAAACAGAAGAAGATAATGAGAATATCTTATTGAGAAATGGTACCAAGTCACATAGAAAAGTCACATTGAAAAGAATTATGAATTATGAATTAATTTAAGTTTTTACAAGATTGTCAATAAAAAGCCTGAGTTAATAGGTCAAACAGTTTATAGATATTATAAGCTTCTATGTGTTTACTTGGGACTGAATGGCTGTGAGACCAGATGGGACAGAAACTTCTCTCTACAATGTAATTATCATCTGAAAGTGATCGGGAATTGGATATGATATAAGGAAAATTACAGAAGTCACATGTGGTTTATGTGGATTCAAATCTTAACTGCATTCTGATCATATTACCCTCCAAATATTCCCCTACGGAAATTTTATTGCAGAGGGAAGATATTATTTTAGAAGTGATCTTTTTAACACATACATTGAGTGAAAAAATTAAAAAGTGGAAAAAGTTTCTGAGTTAATTCTAAAAGGAAAATTGAGACTTCATCAATTAGCAAGAATAAACCCCACAGAAATTATAGTACCATTTAACAATGATGAAATTTACAAATTATGGGCAGAAAGTAAAATCTGGAAAAGAGATTGTCATATTATTTGAAAGGATTAACAACACATATTCCAAAAGCAAGATAATACAACTTATAAAGAGAACTATCTGAATCCTTCTTCACATTGTACAGGAAACACACAAAACATTTTCAGATAGGTTCTTGATTAGGGGTAGAATTTTGTGGCTAATTCCTTTTCTCAGTGCTATGACCATGAGTGGCTTAAATATATCCTGGCCTTGTGTTTGCTGCTACATCTCTGAGTTCATACATATATCATCCCTATTGTGTCTGGAAGGCAGGGTTTCCTTCGAGTCATCTATCTCTTCTGATTCTTACAAATATTTCAATAATTCCCTAAACCCCGAGAAAAAGAGTTTTATAAAGATGTCCCATTTAGGAGTGAGTGTTGCAAAATTTCTTCCCATACTTTCTCCAGTTCTTAATACCTATGTTAGTTTCCATCTCCTGCAAGTAAGCTCTTCTCTGGTAATACCTGAGTGAGGCATTGATCACTGGGGTTTATTTTTATTTCTTAATTTTTTTCATTTTCAATATTATTTTAGTTTGCTGATATGTTTCTGCTTTCATGTCTTGAAGCACTATCATTTTCTTCAAATATTTCTTTGTGTTTTTATGATCCTCATTGAGAGATTTTCTTCATATCCTTATGAAGGTCTTGGTCATTGAACATATTCATAGTCATATGAATATTTTGAAGGCCTTGACATTTCAATTACATTTCATTTCTCCGGGTCTACTGAAGTTGAATTACCAGGTGCTGGGGACGGCATATTGTCTGTTGGTTTGGCTGTTTATGGCTGTGTTTTTGCAGTGGTGTACAGACATGTGGAGTTACGGTGATTGAGGTGATTCTAGGTGTTGGTATTTGGCCTTGTTTTTGTTTAGTGAGTACACCAAACTTTGTCCACTATTGCCCTCTCTGAATCTTTGGAACCTGTGTTAGTTGTAGTATCATGGGTTTAAAGAGTTTTGGGTTATCAGCTACTAACAAAAAGCAATGGAAATTGGTTGGAAGGGAAGATTTGCTCATAGACATTCTAATACATGCATATTCTTTTGAACATGATACTGAACAGATGCTCATTAATAACATGACATTATCATTCTAAGAACAGCTCTTACATACTGTTGTCTAATTCAGTTGATGGTGAATTTCTTATTAGCTATTATAGATAACTTCAGATTTTCACATGCTCTTGGCCTTTGGTCAATAAAATTCTCAACAATTTGTTATAAAATTTATACCAACATTCCATGATTATTTACTTGCATTGATGGCAGAGAAATAAATCCTTCTGAATATAATTTAATCAAGTTGATGTTAAAATATTGAAATATATTTATTATGTTTTCCCTTGTCCTTTTGATGAAGTCCCATATTGTATTCATGGGACACGGAAAAAATTAACTTTTCTTTTTTCCTGCCTTACCTTATATTCTAGCTCCGTTCTTCAACATACCTTACATTGTCATTTTTTTCTTTTGGTTTTTCAAGACAGGGTTTCTCTGGATAGCTTTGGTGACACTATCAAATTTTATTTTAGTTATAGGAATTACATCTTCATATATTTTATTTAAAATATATTTTTTATACAATACTCTGATTATGGATTTCCATATCCCAACTTCTTTGTTACCCTCTCCACCTTGATCAACCCCTTTTCTGACTCTCATTAAAAAATAAGTAGACATCTAAGGAATAATGATAAAGCAAAATAAAATGTGATAAAGCAAAGCAAACAAAGAGGAAGAGGAAAATATAAAGAAACGAAGAATAAAAAGAGCCAATCAAAATCACGAGAAACATATAAACCTAAAGACACAGGAGTCCCTGTAAACACAAAAGAAGAAAGTATAGTACAGTCAATGACATTTAAGGTAAATAATAAAATATCCAGAAGCAAAATTATGAGACAATGAAGTTCTGAATATGACATTGAATCAATTTTGAGTTGGTAGTTTACTAATCTACTGCTGAGCGTGTCCCCTTGAGTGTTTTTTTTTTTCCAATGAGACTACACTGTAGAAAAGTAAATTTATATTTGGAAGTGGTAATCAGTTTGAGGTAGCATTTGAGTTAGGGATGGGGGTTTTCATGTACTTTCTCTCAGCTCTAGGACACCAGCTGGTACTGGCTCTATGCATGCTGCCACAGTCTCTATGAGTTCCTGTGTGCATCAATTCTGCTGTGTTTAAAATGCACTGTTTTCTTGGTTTCTTCAATCCCCTTTGGCTTTTACAATTTTTTCTGTAATCTCTCCCACAGTGGTCCTTTTACCCTGATGGGAGGGATTTGACAGAAATATCCCATTTAAGAGAGAAAGTTCCAAGATCTCCCACTGTCTGTACATTGTTTGTTGATAGGCCTCTGTAATTATTCTCATCTACAAGATGGGTCTTCTCTGAAGATGTCTGAGTGATTTACTGATCCGAGAGTACAACAGAATGTTCATAGGAGTCACATTATGGCTGCATATCTTTAGGAGAACAGTAGTATTTGGTTTTGCCTCAGGTCCATGGCCTATCTATTTTCATGTAGTGGCCACCCAATTAATGCTTATTGTCTATGGATTGCATATCATAGAGTAGCCTCAAATCATTCAGATTTTTTTGATTATTCTCATAAGCTTTGTGCCACATTCGTACATCATTCAGGCAAGTCATCATTGTAGACTGAATGTTTTGTAAGTAGGTTGTTCTTTTTTGGTAGTGTACAGATGACTTTTTTGGTAGTGTGCAGATGACTTTTCAGTATTTTGAACATCAGTCTACAGGGCTGAAGGCTCTAGGTAGGGATCAGTTTCATTTCTGCATGTTCAGTGCATTGTGTATGTGTTGTCTTTACCAATAGGTTCTTACCATCAGTTTGTGGAAAACAACCAATAGCATGGTTGTTAGGGGTTACCATGAGTCCCCTTTGGCCAAAATCTCTATTAGATATAACCTGTTACTGGTATTGTAAGCTTCATTTGTGGATATAAGATGTCTAGTTGGGTCTCTCTCTCTCCATTATTTAGTAATTTTAATTAGATCAATTTCATATGCTTATATTTATGCAGCTTCTACACTGTTAGATTTACATATGACCTCTCAAATTGTCTTGAATTTTGCTGTCCCTCCTTTTTTATTTTTTTTTCAATTTCTCAAATATTTATTGTTCATTGAAAGTCACATTCCATAGATGGTTCTAAAAAAAAAATCACAGTTCAAAGAAGGCTCATATTTTAAGGGCATATAAACATACGTCTTTACGCACAGTGTTAGTTTAACACATATTTATCGTACTCTTTTTTTCCCTATGTGAATTATTTTTATTAATTTTTTTTAATTAAAAATTTCCGCCTCCTCCCCACCTCCCTTTTCCCTCCCCCTCCCCCCACTCCCTACTCCCCACTCCCCTCCCCACTCCCTTTCCAGTCCAAAGAGCAGTCAGGGTTCCCTGCCCTGTGGGCAGTCCAAGGTCCTCCCCCCTCCATCCAGGTCTAGGAAGGTGAGCATCCAAATGGGCTAGGCTCCCACAAACGCAGTACATGCAGTAGGGTCAAAACTCAGTGCCATTGTCCTTGGCTTCTCAGCAGCCCTCATTGTCCACCATATTCAGTGAGTTCGGTTTTATCCCATGCATTTTCAGTCCCAGTCCAGCTGGCCTTGGTGACCTCCTAATAGATCAGCCCCACCGTCTCAGTGGGTGGGTGCCCCCCTTGCGGTCTTGACTTCCTTGCTCATGTTCTCCCTCCTTCTGTTCCTCATTTGGACCTTGGAAGCTCAGTCCATAGCTCCAATGTGGGTCTCTGTCTCTATCTCCATCCATCGCCAGATGAAGGTTCTATGGTGATATGCAAGATATTCGTTAGTATGGCTTTAGGATCGGGCCATTTCAGGCTCTCTCTCCTCAGCTACCCAAGGACCTAGTTGGGTACATGTCTCTGAACCCCTGGGAACCCCTCTATAGTCAAGGCTCTTGCCAGCCCTAAAATGGCTCCCTTAATTAAGAAATATACTTCCCTGCTCTCATATCCAACCTTCCATTATCCCAACCATCCCATTCCCCCAAGTTCTCCCTATCCTCCCCTCTCCCCTTCTTACTTTTCTCTCCCCATCTCCCCTTTCCGTCATCCCACCTCACCCCCCAGTTCCCAAATTTTTGCCCAGCAACCTTGACTACTTCCAATATCCAGGGGGATAACTATATGTTTTTCTTTGGGTTCACCTTCTTATTTAGCTTCTCTAGGATCGCGAATTATAGGCTCAATGTGCTATATTTATGGCTAAAAACCAATTATGAGTGAGTACATCCCATGTTCTTCTTTTTGGGTCTGGGTTACCTCACTCAGGATAATGTTTTTTATTTCCATCCATTTGCATGCAAAATTCAAGAAGTCATTGTTTTTTACCGCTGAGTAGTACTCTAATGTGTATATATTCTACACTTTCTTCATCCATTCTTCCGTGGAAGGGCATCTAGGTTGTTTCCAGGTTCTGGCTATTACAAATAATGCTGCGAACATAGTTGAACAAATACTTTTGTAGTATGATAGGGCACCTCTTGGGTATATTCCCAAGAGTGGTATTGCTGGGTCCTGGGGTAGGTTGATCCCAAATTTCCTGAGAAACCGCCACACCGCTTTCCATAGTGGTTGCACAAGTTTGCATTCCCACCAGCAATGGATGAGGGTACCCCTTACTCCACATCCTCTCCAGCAAAGGCTATCGTTGCTGTTTTTGATTTTAGCCATTCTGACAGGTGTAAGATGGTATCTCAAAGTTGTTTTGATTTGCATTTCCCTGATCGCTAAGGAGGTTGAGCATGACCTTAAGTGTCTTTTGGCCATTTGAACTTTTTCTTTTGAGAATTCTCTGTTCATTTCAGTGCCCCATTTTTAAATTGAGTTAATTAACATTTTAACGTCTAGTTTCTTGAGTTCTTTATATATTTTGGAGATCAGACCTTTGTCTGTTGCCGGGTTGGTGAAGATCTTCTTCCAGTCAGTAGGTTGCCTTTTTGTCTTAGTGACAGTGTCCTTTGCTTTACAGAAGCTTCTCAGTTTCAGGAGGTCCCATTTATTCAATGTTGCCCTTAATGTCTGTGCTGCTGGGGTTATATGTAGGAAGTGGTCTCCTCTACCCATATGTTGTAGAGTACTTCCCACTTTCTCTTCTATCAGTGTGTCAGACTGATATTGAGGTCTTTAATCCATTTGGACTTGAGTTTTGTACATGGTGATTGATATGGATCTATTTTCATTCTTCTACAGGTTGACAACCAGTTCTGCCAGCACCATTTGCTGAAAATGCTGTCTCTCCTTATATTCTTTCTACTGCCACCTTCACATTTGATCTCTGCCTTCCAGTTCCCCCCACCATCCACTCATAACTATCTATTTTAATTCCCCTTCTTAAGGAGTTTTATTGCTGCCCCCTTAGTTAGGTACTCTATATTTAACATCTGTGGCTATTCAGATCATAACTATCTCATCAATGATGTAAGAGTTAATATGCACATATGAGTGAATACATATCAAATTAGATTTGCTGGGTCTTGATTATCTTACTCAAGATGAATATTTTTGACATCCATCCATTTATCTGTGATTTTTATGATTTCATTTTTTAATGGTTGAGTAATATTCCATTGTTTACATGTATCACAGTTTTTTTTCCTATTCATCCATCTAACGACATGTAGGTTGTTTCTAATACCTGGTTATTATGAGTAAAGTAGCTATGAACATTACTGAACAACTATCACTATTGTGGAATTAAGTAGCCTTTGGGTTATATGGATAAGAGTGGTATAGCTGGATCCTGAGTAATATCAATTCAAAATTTTCTAAGGAATCTCTACACTGATTTCCATAGGAGCTGTAACAGCTTGAATTTCCAGCAACAATTCATGAATATTCTTTTTATTCCATGCCTTTACTAACATGAGATATCATTTGTTTTTATCTTGGCCATTCTGACTACTACAAGATAAAATTTCAAAATAGTTTTCATTTGAGTTTTCCTGATAACTAAGCATGCTGACCATTTGTTAAATGTTTAAATGCTTTTAGGTCATTCATGTTTCCTTTTTCAAGAGCTCTCTTTAGATTTGTACTTGATTTTTAAATTTGGTGTTTTGTTTCCTTGATATATATTTTTTGTGTTCTGTACATATATAATAGATATTAGCCCTCTATTCAATGTGTCTAACATTTTCCCATTTTTTGGCTGTCACTTAATCCAAATGAGGGTGTCCTTTGCCATGCCAATGAAATCAAGATTACTGTACTTTCTTTTCTATCAGATTTCATGAGTCTGGCCTTATGTTGAGGTACGTCTTTGAACCATTTGGAGTTGAATTTTATGCAGGCTTATATATATGGATCTATTTTCATTCTTCTACATGCAGTCATCCAGCTGAATCAGCAATATTTGTTCAACATAATGTCTTGTTTTTTCTAGTGTGTATTTCTGGTTTTATTACAAATAAGGTGTCTACAGGTGTGTGACTCTATTTCTGGGTCTTCAAGTATATTCCATTGATTATTTGTGTTAATATAGTGATGTTTTTATTATTATATCTCTGTAGTACTATTTGAGATTGGGAAAGGAGATTTTAGCAGTTGTTTTATTAGTCAAGATGTTTGGGCTGTCCTGGATTGTTTATATTTCTGTATGAAGTAGAAAACTTTCTGCTCAGCATATGGGAGGTATTGTATTCGAATTATGAAGGTATTGTATTGGATATTAAATACATAAATTGTTTTTGGCAGGATAGTCATTGTTACTATATTAATCCTATTGAGCCATGAGCATTAGAGACTTTCCATCTCATCGTATCTTCTTTCAATTCATTTTTCAGGGTCTTAAAATTTTAATAATACAAGTCTTTCACTTTCTTGGTTAGAGTTACCCAAGATAGTTTCTACGTTTATAGGCTATTGTGAAAGGTGGTGTTTCTCTGATTTCTTTCTCTGGTCATTTGTTTAAAGGAAGACTGATGACTTTTGTCTTTTTTATTTTGATCCTCTGCTACTTTGTTTAAAGTGTTTATAAGGTATAGGAGTTTCTTGATGGATTTTTTTAGTATCACATACATAGACGATCTTAGTATCTGCAAATGGATAATTTGATGTCTTACTTTTCTATTTGTATCTCCTTGATCTTTCAGTTGTCATATTGCTATACCAGAGAATTTGAGTATTTTATAGAATAGGTATGAAGAGAGTGGGCAACCTTGTCATATTACTGTTTGAGGTGGAAATGATTTGAGCTCCTCTCCACTTGAGTTGATATTGGTCATGGGCTTGCTGTAGATTGATTTTATTGTGATGAATTATGTCCTTTGTATCTCTAAGCTCTTTAGAACTTGCATCATGAAGTGGTATTCAATTTTGTAGAAGGCTTTTTCTGCATTTATTGAGATGATCACGTGGTTTTTGCCATTCAGTCTCTTCTTATGGTGGATTATATTTTTAGATTCATGTATTCATCCCCATGTCTCTGGGATGAATCTTAATGTCATGGTAGATAAATATTTCTTATGTGTTCTTGGATTCAATTTTCAAGTATTTTATTGAGAATTTTTACATCTATGTTCATAAGTGTAGAAGTTTGTAATTTTGTTGCTATCATTAGATTTTACATGGTCTAAGTATCAGGGTAACTGCTGGCTTATAGAAGACTTGGTCAATGTTTTTTTGTTTGTTTGTTTTTATTTTGTGGAATTATTTAAGAAGTGTAGGTGTCAATTCTTCTTTGAAAGACTGGTAGAATATTACACTAAAAACATTTGACCTTTGACTCTGAGCTATTTTTTGGTTTTAATTATTGGTTATATTTTATGAGGAGTTATAGGTTTGTTTAAATTACTTAAGTTGTCCTAATTTAACTTTCATAGGTGGCATATATTGATATGATTATGCATTTCCTTAGAGTTTATAATTTGGTGGAGTATGGGTTCATAAAATATATTTCCATGAGTCTCTAGATTTCTTAGGTTTATGTTTTATGTTCAACTTTTCATCTCTGATTTTGTTAATTTAAATATTCTCTCTATGCCTTTTGTTTGGATATATATTCATTTTATTTATTTTCTAAAATAAAACCTAACTCTGTTTTATTGTAGTTTTTATTATTCTATTGATTTTAACCCTGGGTTGGATTATTTATTGTCATTGACTCCTTTTGGGTGTAATTTCTTCTTTTTGTTCTAGAGCTTTCATGTTTCTACAATATTCTAAGTAGTTAGTAGTATGATCTTGCCTGTTAAAACTGTCTTTATAGTGGGTAATAAATTTTAGTTTGCTGTGTTTTCATTTTCTTCCCATTCTGAACTTTTTAAAATTTCTTTCTTGACACATTTTTCATTCAGTAGTGAGTTTTTCAGATTCCACAATGTTGTAAATTTCCTGTTTCAGTTGTTGGTAGTCAGCCTTAACTCATGGCAGTCATAATGGATGCAGAGTACTTTTGTTTGTTATTTCACTTTTTAAAATTTTATGTCTGTTGGGACTGGTTTTGTGCCCTTGTATGTGTTCCATTTTGGAGAAAATTATTTTTTTCTTCTGTATAGCTTATTGTTTTTTTCATAATTTTTTCATGTTTCTCTTTTCTTCTTCCTTTACCTTAAAGGGTTGCAATAGTTGAATATTTTTCTGGAGGTTTAAAAATTAAATTCCATGAGAAATATAACATAGAGATTATTTTGGTACGATCTACCCAGAGTATGTCATGCATTTCATAGCAACTCTTTTTGGAATCTTGTTACTGTCGTGTGTGTGAGTGTGTGTGTGTGTGTCTTTATGCTAACTGGCATGCTCTTCAAAGGACCAATATTTTATTCCTGGGCTCTGTAGCAACAATTCTAGCAAGGTAAAGTGTTTGCCACGTGATCATTGACTTTTGTTTATACAATCCTTTAGGGAAAACAGTCTAAAATAGGACTACCAAGTTCATCATTTTGGGACCGAAGCAACCTTAAACAAATTTTAAGTTTCTTAAAAGATTGATTAATTCATCTTTTAGCTACAAGGAATTGAGAATCTCAATTTGCTGAACTCTTCTGAGGATCCAAAGAACATAGCTTGTAAGTGATCCCTGCTTCTATAATAAATATTTTCTGAGGAATCCCAGTGAAAATCATTTGTCTACTAGAATATGAAATCCAGTTTAATTTCTTAAATAATTTATTTTTATTCTTTTATTTGCTTGTCTGTCTGTGTATGCATGTGTGTGTCATGCATGCAATATGAATGTATAGTGTCTATGTGACCTAAAAGTACACTGGAACACATGAAGATAGAATTAGAATTGGTTATGAGCAAGCCTAGGTAGGTGCTGGAAAATAAATTCTGGTCTCCTAAGCCACAAACACTCGTAATGTCTAAGTCATTTCTCTAGTCCCCAATATTTATCATCAAATAATCAATAACATGGAAATAATATGAAAAAATTCTGAGGAGTGCAAAATATGGGATAATCAGGTTGATTAATTCAGATTCAATTAGAGGACTGGATAGAGTGTAGGCACCTCATTGCCTCAATTATCCAAACTTACAAACAGATACTAAAAGCATAGCCCTTACTCCTGAGAATAAAAGATAAACTATAGCCTTCAAATAATCAGAAAATAAAGAAGTGATTGTAAATAGTGAAATGATCAAACAAGGACCATGAAATCCTTGTTGTGTTCTTCAGCAACTCTGTAATTTGGGGTGATTTCCCAGAGAATATAGAAATCATCTTGAAGGTAAAATGTGTAATGTTTTATTAGTGATAGTCTTTTACAGGAATGCCATTTGATTCAGTGTTGTACTTCATTGATTTATATAAAAATATGCTGGGCACCTTTTGATTATCATATTCTTAATAATTTTTGTTCATTGAAAATTCCACACATATACGCAATAATATATTTTCCATACCCAACCCCTACTCCCTGCACCTCCTTCAGGATCAAGTACAATACATCTTATACCTTCGTATCCTTCATTTATTTGTTTGCTTGTTTAATTACATGTTTATTATAATCTACTGAGTCTAATTAATACCCTTAGCTACATGGGTGTGGTCTCATCCACAGGAGTATAGATAATCTATCAGTGACCAACACGCAAAGAAAAGTGATAATCTGCCTTTATCCTATGATTTTGACTTGATTAATTGTATGCAGGTCTTGTGCAGGTAACCAGGTATTGTGTTGATGTGTTCCACAGCCATGTCATGTTCAGAGGACAACATTTAAGACAACTCTCCAGAGATCTCCAAGCCAGGTAAATACACTTCCACCTATACTGGTATATTATTTGTGATTTAATAAATAAAGCTGACCTGAAGATCAGAGGGCAAAGCAGCCATACTAGTCAGTCATACAGGGCAGGGAGTGGGGTACACACCTTTAATTCCAGGACTCAGGAGACAAAGGCAGATGGATCTCAGTTAGTTCAAGGCCACCCTGGGCTAAACAAGATTGAATCTGTCTAAAAGAGAAACAAAGCTTATCCAAAGACATGGGATCATATTTCTTTTATCCCAGCACTAGGGAGATGGAGACAGGTGTGATATAGCTGGGCACAGAGAGGAACATATGGGAGAAGAGACAGGAAATCAGTGGAGTGTGGGGTGTGGAGTCTTCAGGATTCATGGAGATGTGATTTCACCAATTTTCAGTCTGAGGTAGAGGTAAGAGTCAGGCGCTGGCTGCATTGTTTTTCTGATCTTCAGGTAGAACCCCAATATCTGTCTCTAGGTTTTTATTATTTGTGCTACATTCACTCACCCTGGACACCGAATATCCAGTTATAGATAAAAATGAACTGATAAAAAAGTAAAACTGGTCCAGCAGGCTGAATGAAATGATGACATGACTGCCCGAATGATATCTGTAACTGAGCAATGAGCAAAGTCATCTAATGAGGAGAGGAATCTTCTCACTAGTGCTTATAAAAATGCCATGGCGCCTGCCTATGCATCATCTGGGAGGGTTTTCTCAATTATCTAGCAAAAGATAGAAAGTGGAGAGGGGAAACAACAGATGGCTTAAAAATACAGAGAGCAAACTGAAACTGAGCTAAGACACATCTGCAATGATTTATGGTCTTTTTTGGAATAGTTCTTCCTCCATGCTTCACAAAACCTTCTATTTGAAAATGAAGGACGACTACTTCTTTTACTTGGCTGAGGTTGCTGCTCTTGATGAGAAAGGAATTGGGAACCAGTTACAGCCAGGCCAGCAGACCAAGAAATGTGATCAGCAAAGAGGAATTGCAACCAACACATCCTATACTGGATCTGGCCCTAAACTCCTCTGTGTTCTATTATGTGATTCTGAAATCCCCAGCAAAAGTTGCTTTCCTGCAAAAATAGCTGTTGACAAAACCATTGCTGCTGTACTTGATACATGAAGTAGAGAACTGAACAAAGGTAACACACAAATGATGCAGTTACTGAGAAACCACTAGACATTGTGGACATTGGATGCATGAGGAAGCAAAGCCGACTTCAAAGAAGGAGGAGAAATCTAATTGGCCTTCCAGCCTTTGTTTGCCTCATACTAAAATTCACACGGCCCACCATTTGTCATCCATGCTGTCTCACAAAGAGGTTTTTGTTTTTTTATGATTTATGGTGGGTTTGTTGCTTCTATTTTAATATATGTATTTTCCATATTATTTTTATGTTTTAGTATTAGAAGAGTAGACCCAGTTCCCAATTAACTTTAAGGAGTTACTCATTTTGATCTTGATGTGGCAAAGAAAAAGAAGTGGAATTTTCTAAGAGTTATATGTGTTAGGCTCAGTATTGGAATATTGTGCCTTCAGAAGGGCCAAGATTAAAGCTGCTTCCATGTCTAAGTAAACAAACTATCTGTATATTGGTTTGTGCTGCTGGTTAATATAAATGATAACTGGTTCCAGTCACAGTGTAGTTACTGTGGTATTTCAAGGCTTGGATTACTTGCATAGTTGTGGTAAAAATAGACATCCCACAAATGAACATTGGAATTCTGTCTTAGCATTCATATACCCTTGACTGAAGCCTCAGTGGCTCTCATTACACAAAATTATGGCCCAATTTACTATGGTCAGTGAAAAAATATTTCACATTTCATTATTTGTAAATTTATCTGCTATTTAGTTTCATTTATTGTGCTACATTATAAAATGTATAAATGTATATTCAAATATATATATTTAAATGGTTAGATAGAAAATCTAAGAACAAATATAAAAGTAAAGATGCAATAAAAATGAATTGTTTAGTGTTAACTGCTCCATGTATATTAGGCATAGTAGTTTAAAAAAATCCTATGTATTTTAACTTTTGTTCTATTTTTGTTTTGTTTATTGCTTTTGTGATTTTTTTTCTTCTCTCATACTTGTATAACATGCATGTTTTTTTTAAAAATAGCTCACAAGGAAATAATTTGAGAAGACTATGGCTAGCTTTGTTTGATGCCTTATACAATTTTTATGAGCAAGCATAATTCTTAAGAACATGTGTACAGTATCAAGTACAGTACATGTAAGTGAAATGAAAGGTTTATGAATGGACTTTTCAGCTACTTTTTCTACAGCTTTTCATATAAATTAGTTTTGATGAAAAAATGTATTCTTGGAAATGGATTCCTTATTTCTTCTTGGCTGTTTATGGGCTTTTACCAATTTTGAACACAAACTTTGCTGAAACAAAACTTGCTAATATACCTACCTTTCGCAATAAAGTCCATATACCTCCTGCTTATGCCCTCCAACTCAAAAACTGAAGTGCATTTTCCTTTCTTGGTTAGGGAAGATTGGACAAAGACAATTTGGGTCTGAGACATATTTTAACTTGAGAAAATACAGTGTTCTTGTTCCACCATGCCAATGGATAGCACCAAATTGCTCTTGGATTTTCAGAATTTCTTCTAGCTCTTGCAGTCTGCCTCTAATTTTTTCCCTTATATCTATCCAGCAGGTGCCCAAGATCACCTTTCTCCCTTTCTGTCTTATCACCTTCTTGGAGGCTTTGCATTTGGGGAAAGACCACATGATTTCTGTCTCCACTGTGTCTAAGGTACCCTGCTTCCTTTCTCTGCTTTCACCTCACAGACTCTCTCATCCTCTCCTGTAGCACACTTCCCTCTGCTGTTGAACTTGTGTTTAACTTCCTGGAAACCCTACCCTGGATTGCCTGTCAGTCTCCCTTTAAAATGCTTCCTCTTCCTCAATGACAAGGTGAATGACACCCAATGCTCACACCCTAAGGAGAGTGATTTAAAGAAAACACCAATGAAAAATGCTATTTTAAAAGAGGTGCATTTTTTTTCCTTTTAGAATGTAAGCTTCTCAAAGACAGGAGCAATGTTTTCTGCATGTTCTATTGAACCGAGTACACTGCAAATGATCAACAAATGTGATGATGGTAGTAAATGAGTCTAGATGACAGCGAGAAAGAAATTCCAAGTACTGATAGACAGCTCCTTTGTTTGTGATCTGATTATATCGAAAAATACCAGTCCATTTGGACAAGTTATCCCAAATACTGCTTTCAAGTAAAAATGCTCTGGTCATGGTCATCATAAGTGTTCCCTAAAGAAATAAAATTAAGTTTATAAGCAATGTTGTGATTCATCTTAATTCATAACACATTTACTTGAAATTTGCCTGAACCTCTAAGCCAAGGAGAATAAATCTATATAGCACAAGATGTCATATCATTCAAGTAAATTACAAATGATGCCTGGAACCTGTTGCATTTGTGTAATTGCCTTCTCATAGACATTTGGCCTTGCTAAACTTACTTGTTTGATTTTGAAATTGTGATGCTTGTTATACGTAGTCACTATTGGTGCCCAAATATGGAGAGAGATTTAAAATCAAATAAGACCTTGAACGTTTTACTCTTTTTGTATTTTTCTATTCAATTAACTCTCTCACTATTGGAGGTAGACATTGGAAAACTTCACAACTTCATTGTCAGCTTTTAATGGTTTGTGCTCTTGGAGTTTCCAGGCACACTTCACTCTTTCTTTGTCATTTAATTCTCCATGATTTCTAATTACTCTCTCCACCTGACTGCCAAGTTTCATTTTCTTCTGCACTGATTTATTTACGACTGTGAAATGTCCTCTGGATTTCCTGTAGGCAATATCCTCTGAGAGTCTTCCAGTCTTCATCATCTAGGCATTTCATGGCACCACATTGTCCCAGCTTTAGACCTACACTGTCCTGCTTTTCCTGTTAGTTTTCTTACTGACTCACATAGGAGTAGATTCGTTCTGAGTCTGTCAGCTTTACCACTTCCCAAATAAACCTCTTCATTGCCTGTGATGTTCCTTTAATGCATCCTGTCACTAATTTGTTTCTATATTCTCCCTTAAGTCTTAAAATATTTAAGTTTGCAATAGGTGATATAGTCAAAATAAACTTTCAAATATGTAAATCTAGTACAAGTAGATCTAGCTTAAGATCTCCCTGTGCCAATATCTGTTCAAAACTTGTTTGTTAATAAAATTCCTCTTTTTTCTTTGGAGCCAAATTACGATCTTTATTCTCTATAATATGTTTCTTCTGATGATGTGAGAGTGTCATATATCAATCTGTTGATTTCATTGGTTAAGTAATAAATGAACTGCTTGGCCCTCATAGGTTAAAACATAGGTGGGAGGAGTAAACAGAACAGAATGCTGGGAGGAAGAGGAAGTGAGCTCAGACTCCACAGCTCTGCTCTCTGGAGCAGAGACGCCATGCTCCCCCACTCCAGGGCAGACACACGCGATGAAGCAAGCCACCAGGTCAGACATGCTGAATCTTTCCCGGTAAGACCAGTGCTACACAGTTTATTAGAGATGGGTTGATCGGGACATCAGAATTAGCCAGTAAGGGCTAAAGCTAATGGGCCAAGCAGTGTTTAAATGAATACAGTCTGTGTGTTGTTATTTCAGGGCATTAGCTAGCTGGTGGCCAGGGTGCCGGGGACGCAGCCCCGCCGCTCCTATTACTACATTCTGAGAATGTTCATCTCAATTTTCATTTGTCTAAAATCTTCATATATGGATAGCATAAGAGATAGAAAAATAGATATCCTTCAATGCATTTGTCATTTGAGGGCTGCAGCAAACTTCTTAGACCCTTAACACCTTCCTATTTGAAATACCTTCATATTAAAAACTGTAATTATAGTTTTTTTTAAAATGTTCTTTAACACTAAATTTGTTTCTTAAAAAAGTTACTATGTTTAATATTTTATACCTACTAAAATAGTAAATGTTGCTAAGAGAACACAACTGCTTAATATTTTAATAACTCTTTGTAACTTTTTATATAAAATATTAATTTGACATTTTATTTTATATGCTAGAAGAACTGTAGGCAAAAACATAATGAACATTTCTCCTTTACTTTTCATCAAACAAAAATTAAAGACTAGAAAACTTGAGTTTCCCAACTTGAAGGTTGATGTAATTTTCATTAAATTTTATCTTATAAATCAACCTAAGCCTGGATTCCTACGATAAATAATTTCCTTTTCAAATGTCATGGCTTTGACAGGTAAGTTACTTCAGACAAGCATCCATTATCCAAATATTAAATCAAATGTATTATCGATATGAAAAGGAAATAGAAGAGTCAAAAAGTCATACAAATCTACTCAAAATCTTATATTAGGTCTACAGTGATATCTCAGTAATTTATATCAAGTGCTTTTCAATTGAAAATTGTGTTCTGATGCTTGACTAATTTAAATTTATTTAAAAATGCATTGTAACATGCATATCAATATTAATCTTTTACTTTACTTAGTTTTCCACTTTTTTATTTTGTTTTGATCAGAACCTTTTCTTCAGAAGCTCTGACATTATGCAGATTTTGAACTTCCTTCCATTAGTAGCAGGCTCTCCAATAAAGGTCATTACCCTCTGTAATGATTTAATGTGTGTACAGTAAATAAAACACTTTCCTTAAGGTCCAGTGACACTTCCTGTTATTGTCCTTGCTTTCACATAGCTACCAAGCATGAAATCACTACTGTGTGTATTGTTTCTACTGAAATTTTGAACAATTATTCCATACATTGAATTAATTAACCTATCTTTTTAATCTCTAAAGTAAGTTAGCTTTACGAGATTAAGACTTTTGTCAATATTACAGTATTTTCACATGTAGTCAGAATACAAAATATAAAAATAAGCATATAGGTTTTATAACTCTGGTTAACACAGAAAGGTAGTTGTAGCTAAAACTAGGAACTGTTTTCTTAGCTTATACCATACTTACCAATTTGAAGTATTTGGATCAGTGTTAAGTTATAGTGGCATTTCAATTGTATTTTAAAAACTAAAGACTGCCTGAATATCTGAGAGTAAAACAGTAGCACTGGTCAGCCTTACAGACCAGATTATGGTAACACACACCTTTAATCCCAGGATCCACAATGACACACACCTTTAATCCCAGTAGCCACCCTAGTCTCCATAGAAATCAGGTGGTGCCTGCCTTTAATCCCAGCCTTAGAGAGGAATTTAAAGGGGGAGGGGGCAGCCTCCAGTCTTAGTCTCATTCTGAGATTTCAGTAGGCAAGATCACCATTTCAAACTGAGGTCAAAGTAAGAGCCAGTGACTGGCTGTTTTGCTTTTTTAGATCTTCAGTTTGAAGCCCAGTTTCTGATACTGAGCTTTTATTAACAGTGCTTCATTAAATTCTATAAATTTAGTAAGACCACAGGGTTCGTTTGGTGAACATGACATATATCAGGACGGCACTTCACAATGATCTCCTTCCGGATACCTAATACATTTTATCTATGTTATGAGATTCCTGAGTACCCGATTTATGCCTGAACTTGCAGTTTCCTTCTTTTGTAGCTGGTATGTTAGCTGTACTTTATGCAATATAAGAGTTGTGATTTTCTTTAACATGGTACTTATTTTTTAAACATTTATTAGTTTGGATTGTCTGAAACTTTACTTTTCTATCTGTCTATTTGTTGCTGTGTATGTATACTTTAGAAAAGTTTCAATATGGAATCTAGAATGGTCAAGAACTCTGACTTTTCTGTTTCAAGTTGCGGAGTGTAGTGAACACAGGTATGCACAATCAATATTTTTTCCTCTTACCTTTTGTTTAATTTTAAATTTTCTCTTAATTTTGCAAAGCTTATATTTTCACATTATTACTATTTCTGGGAGAGGTCTATAAAGATCACTTTTTTTTGATACAGGTTTTTCAGATTTCTTACCTGTGTCCTTTGTTTCTCTTTGGGTACTTAGCTCCTGGAAATTCTGATTGATCTTCCCTGTGATAAATGTCAAGATCACAAACTTCTTCTCTATGTCTCTATATTTTAAGCAAGAAACTGAAAAAAATATAAGATACATAGGGCAAGATATCAAGTCAATAGTCGCTTATATGTGTGTGTGTTTTCTAAAAACTACTTTCATAGGATAATCTTGAGGAAGACAGACTACAATAAAATAGTCTTTTGAAACCCAAAGTGAACTTTCCTTACTTTTTAAAAATGGAAGATATTTTTATTCACTTGAAACCAAAAATATTCTCATATAATTATTGCTGCATATTGAGCAAGCCTTTTTAAAAAAATATTTTGACTGTAGGAGATCTCTGGTAGAGTTTTTGGGGTCACACACACACACACACATATCATATTATCTGCAAATAACGAAAGTTTGACTTCTTCCTTTTCAATTTGAATCCCCTTGATCTCCTTATATTGTCTTATTGCTATTGCCAAAACTTCAAGCACTATGTTGAAGAGATGTGGAGAGAGTGGACAGCCTTGTCTTGTTCCTGATTTTAGTGGAATCACTTTGAGTTTCTCTCCATTTAATTTGATGTTGACTATCGACTTGCTGTATATTGCTTTTATTATATTTAAATATTATCCTTGTATCTGTGATTTATCCAATACCTTTATCATAAAGGGGTGTTGGATTTTGTCAAATGCTTTCTCAGAATCTAATGAAATGATCATATGTTTATTTTCTTTCGGTTTATTTATATGATGGATTACATTGATAGATTTTCTTATGTCAAATCAACCCTACATCTCTGGATTGAAGCAAACTTTATCTTGGTGGATGATTTTTTTATGTGTTCTTAGATTCAGTTTGCCAGTATTTTATTGGGTATATTTGCATCCATGTTCATGAGTGAGAATTGTCTGTGATTTTCTTTCTTCATTGAGTCTTTGTGTGGTTTTGGTATCAGGGTAACTGTAGCTTCATGAAAAGAGTTCAGCAATTTTCCTTCTGTTTCTATTATGTGGACAACTTTGAGGAGTATAGGTATTAGCTTCTTGGAAGTTCTGGTAGAATTCTGCACTAAAATCATCCGGCCCTGGGATTTTTTTGGTTGGGAGGTTATTGATGACAGCTTCTATTTCTTTGCAGTTTATAGGTCTATTTAAAGTTTACTGGTTTTCCTTTAATTTTGGTATATGGTATCTATCTAAAAATGTCCATTTATTTTATGTATTCCAATTTTGTGGAGTACAGGTTTTTGTAGTATGACCTAATGATTCTCTGAATTTCCTAGGTGTTTGTTGTTATGTCTTTCTTTTCATTTCTGATTTTGTTAATTTGAAAGTTCACTTTCTGCCTTTTGATTAGTTTGAATAAAGGTTTGTCTATGTTATTGATTTACTCAAAGAACAGGCTCTTGTTCTAACTGATTCTTTGTATTGTTTTCTTTGTTTCTATTTTCTTGATTTCAGGTGGCAATTTGATTATTCCTTATCTTCTACTCCTCCTGGATAAGTCTGCTTCTTTTATTTTAGAGCTTTTCGGTGTACACTTAAGTCACTAGCATGAGCTTTCACCACTTTCTCTATGTGCACATTTACACATTAGAGTTTTATTCAGCAGAAAAAAAAACAATAACATCTTGAGTTTTGCATGCAAGTGGATGGAATTCGAAAACACTATCCTGGGTGAGGTAACCCAGACCCAAAAAGGAGAATATGGTATGTAGTCATGCATAAGTGAATACTAGCTATAAACAAAGGACATTGAGCCTATAGTTAATGATCCTAGAGAAGATAGCTAATAAAGTGAACCCAAAGAAAAACATGTATAGATCCACCTGGAAATTGGAAACAGACAAGATTGCCTGACAAAATTGGGAGCATGGGGGTTGGGTGAGTAGGGAGGGTAGAAGGGGAAAAGGAGGAGAGAAGGGGAGGGTTGAAGAAAGCTTGAGGGAATGGGATAGTCAAAATGGAGAAAGGACAGAGATGAGAGCAAGGAAAGAGATATCTTGATTGAGGGAGTCATTATAGGTTTAGCAGAAACCTGACTCTAGGGAAATTCCCAGGAATCCACAAGGATAACTGCAGCTAAGACCCTAAGCAATAGAGGAAAGGGCACCCTATCTTGACTTGTCATGTTGTCAGAGTGAGGAATATCTTAAATATCTCCATAGAACCTTCATCCAGCAACTGATGGAAAACAGAGGCAGAGACCCAAGTCAGAGCACTGAACTGAGCTCCCAAAGTTCAGTTGAAGAGTGGAAGGAATGAGAATATGAGCAAAGAGGCCAAGATCATAATGGGTTCATCCACTAAAACAGTCTTCCTGAGCTAATGGGAGCTCACCAACTCCAGTCAGACTAAAAATTAACAAGCATAGGACCCAACTAGTCCCTCTGAATGTGGTTGACAGTTGCATGGCTGAGGATAGACTGGGAGGCCACTAGTAGTGGCACCAGAATCTATCCCTACTACATGCAATGGCTTTTTTGGGATCCTATTCTCTTTGGACGTATACCTTGCTCTACCTAGATAGAGTAGGGAGGGCCTTGGACCTTCCACAAAGCAATGTGCTTTACTTTCTCTGAGGATTGGATGGAGGTGGGGTAGGAGGGTGTGTGGAGGGAGTGGGAGGTGGAGAGGGAGTGTAAAATTAAATTGTTATTTTTTAAAATCTAATAAATTAAAAAATAAATAAAAATGCAAAAAATAAAACTACTAAAAATATTTTGACATTGAAGAATAATTATTGACATTAATGATAATAAAAGATAAAGAGAATGTGACTTGCCCACTTTAGATTATTTTGTCTTTTAATCATGTACAACAAAAGGCAATTTCCAGCAGTTAAAAAAGGGAATTGGCCTTAGCCAGGCTTATTCATGACTGTAAACCTATTGCTTAAAAATCATTGCTAGTATAGGCTGTTTTAAATTGAATCAGATTTGCAAACGAGATTCAGCAGGATCTAAGTGTGCAAACATTAGATATGTTTATGACATTCAAACAAAGGGGAAGAGTTTATATCATAATTTTGAATCCCATAGACAGTAACAAAAATGTTATTCTATGCAATAACAAACACATTTTCCAAAGCCAAGGTGCTCAAAGATGAATCACACTAAGGAGACTTTGGAGAGAGTCAATTCTCTGTCAAAGGGCTTGAAGATGGGGACTCAGAAAGTCTTGATTGAAATTAAAGAAAAATTTCAAAAAATATGGGTAGAAGTAGCAAGTTAAAGAAAATATTTTTCTTATAGACTTGACCATATTTTATTTTGTATGATCTGGTATTAAAGTATTAACATACTTCTGTGACTTTGATGAGAAGAAAACAGTATAAAACATACTTTGTACCCTATAAGATGTTAGTCTAATACAAACATACAAAACAGGATTTCTCAATGAAAAAAAAAATATTAACCAAATGACATGTTCTGAGTCAGCTCTGTCAGCAAAGTACAAGCCCTGCAAAGACAAAGGGAACATTTTTCTCCTGTTGCTGCATCCATTATGATCATTAATGGCTCTTTAGAATCAAAGTGCTGCATAGCAAAATTCTCCTTAACTGTGTCTTTCACCTCCAAGCTAGATTAGACTATGTATCACAGGAAACATAAAGTAGATGAGTGGTCTTAAGAAATTCACCAATGGTGAGATCTTTGTTTTTCAAAACAGATTAAAAGTAGGATGACTTCTGATGATCTTGTAGAATAACCCTTCTGGGACATTACCCTGTGGCTGTCAATATGATTCTTGTACTACAGAGAGGCTATCAATTGCTATGCAGAGTAGGCACTGCAGAAAACTATCTCTTCTATATACTTAATAATATATAATTTAAAAACAAAAGTACAATATTTTAATATGCTTTCAAACTTTTAATATAGACAATAATACTATTCTGAAATAACCATGTGTAAATCCAATGTAATAGGCACACATTCTAAAATACATTTTTTTATGAATGGGGTGATTTCCTATTTAGTGTGTTATTTAATTATTCTAAATATATAATGTTTTTTGAAAATATGTAAATGTGAGTGTATTCTTATAATTTATATACTGGAAGTTAGTATCTAATGTTATGACATTAGGAGATTGATATTTTTCTAGTGTTTCCTTTAGCCTAGGCTTATCTCTAGCTTTACATGTAATGTGGTATGACCTTGGAGCCCTCATCTTCCTGCCTCCACCTTTAAGTGCTTATATTATAGGTATTGGTCACTAACCTGGTCACAGGGAGGTTCTTCATTAAGTGTTTATGTTTTCATGCTCTATTGTCCTGAATGAGATTTGTATCATCATAAATGATTATTGGTGGATCTATTTTCAGTGCCATGATGACAACATAGTAGATTCTGGGCCACATGTTGTATAACAGCTACATGCCAAACAACTTACACCCACTGGTGCTATAGTGGTTCACCTAGAGAGACTTTATTTTTTATGTTAGCTTCCAAACCAGGAGCTTCTGTTTGTCATGCCTACCTCAGTCATCTCTAGAATAGGTAGGCTTCCCACACTGGGGTGACTAATGTTCCAGCCAGAAATCAGAGCACTGCAATTTTTTACTCGGAAACCTGTCTCCATAATTCAAAATATGCTAATCATTGGACATTCTGATGGATTGAGAAAGTTGCAGTTATCAAACAGTTTTCTGTATTTTCAGAATTCCCAGTCTCTACAGCAGTGTACCTAGTAGCAGACAGGAATTCTTCAGAGAACGAACCTTCCTATTGACCCCTAAATTGGATCTATTCAACCTCACAATTATCCACACAATGAATCTAGATCTCCTCCGACAAGAACAGGATTATCTCTCTCTCTCTCTCTCTCTCTCTCTCTCTCTCTCTCTCTCTCTCTCTCTCTCTCAATCATACAACAGCCTAAGATAAGCCTCTTGGTTTCGGAGATTTTACCTTTGTCCTACTCTGCCCCTTCTCTTCTATACCTGCCTTTCACCATGGGTCTGTGACATGTTTACTTCCAGATCTCTGTCCTATCTTCCCTATGATATTTCCTTGTAGTCACAGAGAAATGCTGATAAGAATATGTTTTTTTTTTTTATTTTTTATAAATTTATTTATGGACTAGAGAAATTAATTATATATACATACTTTGTTAGTTAAGGTTTTCTTTCTTTTTAAATTTCTTTTTTTCTTTTTTTTCCTTATATATTTTTATTTATTTATTTATTTATTTATTTATTTTAAAGACTTCTGTCTCTTCCCCACCGCTGCCTCCCCTTTTCCTCCCCCTCCCCCAATCAAGTTCCCCTCCCTCGTCAGCACAAAGAGCAAACAGGGTTCCCTGTCCTGTGGGAAGTCCAAGGACCACCCACCTCCATCCAGGTCTAGTAAGGTGAGCATCCAAACTGCCTAGGCTCCCACAAAGCCAATACGTGCAGTAGGATCAAAACCCATTGCCATTGTTCTTGCAGTAAGATAAGGTTATATTTTTCAAACTCACAAGACTGTTGTCCTGTTTAAATGAAAGGTCATAGGAGTGCTGAAATTCTGCTGATGGAACCTAGTATTAAATCAGCTCCTAACAACTTGCCACAACCACAGTTCAGTGCATCTCTCAAACCTCATCAAAAAGCTGGTGATTAATCCAGAGATCTATGGCTGCCTGAGGTACAGAGAATAATTGACTATGGAATTCTCATCCCTAAATGAGACTGACATATTGACAGTACACTTGCACACACACATGCAGACATGCACACCCTCACACTCTCACAAGGCCCAGGGTGAATTGTGGAAAATTTGCTGAAGGCTGTAAGAATCAGAAACACAGGATAATTACAAGGATAAATACACAGCGTGGTTACACAAATGAACTGACAGAAATTAAGACAGTATGTACAAGACTGGTGCAAGATCAAGCCAGACCAAACTCTCAGAATAGAGGGAAGAGGTTAGCACAAGTTCCATTCCTAGCTGAAGAGCTATTGGTAATTAAGAAAAATGAAAACACAAAGTAAGGTGTGTATGAGAAGAAAAGGGAGAGCTGATGAACATTATCAATATCACAATGTATGAAATTTCTCAAATAATTAAGGAAAGTAAAAATAAAGCTAAAAGGAAATAGATTCCTTCTTTAGTTAGCATGATAAAATGCTTAAAAGATGAGGGAGTATCTTCTAAGAGTCATAATTCTAGCCTACTTAGAGATGAATTAAGATTAATGACTTACATGCAGCTGTATTTTTACATGTGCTGAATACAAGTGTTTATTGTTGTCTGTGTTTTTTTACATTCACTTAAAAATATTACCTCTGGATGAAGATGATAATGCTCTGAAGGACTATTAAGGCAAAAAAATGTGGTAAATCACCACAAATAATCAAGATGAACATTGTCGATTTGTTCTAAAGAAAATATTTTTTGCAAGATTCTTTTCCTGAGTAAGTGCAAAGTACAAAGTGATGTTATTGTTTAAAAATCACAGATGGAGTGGCCCTGGGACCCTGGACCCCCACTCCCTAAATCCTCCATGTGGGAGAAAGGCCAGGCCCACCCCTCCCCAGGTGCCTTTGGCATTCCTAGCACCAGCAGGGAGCTAGTCTGCTAGACAGCCATCTATCCTGCCCCCAATGCACCATTCCCTGTGAGCTTCGCTTCATGGAGACCAATTCTTGGTGGATATAAGAGACATAAGATTTGAAGGAAGAGATGGGGTGGTACCAATGCAAGAACTCCTCCAACATCCTAAAAAGCAACATGGTACCACCAGAACCCAGCAGACACACAACAGGAAGACTTGATCGTCCTAACCCAGACGATATAGAAAAAAATGACTTGGGGCTGGAGAGATGCCTCAGAGAGTAAGAGCACTGGCTGCTCTTCCAGAGGTCCCGAGTTCAATTCCCAGCAACGACATGGTGGCTCACAACCATCTGTAATGAGACCTGGTGCCTTCCTTGCCAGCAGTACATTCTATGATAAATAAATAAATAAATCTTAAAAAAAAGAAGAAGAAAACGACTTTAAATGTTACTTACTGAAAATGATGGAGAACTTTAAAGAGGAAGTGAAAAAATCCCTTAAAGAAATGGAGGAGAAAACAAACAAAGAGCTGGAAGAAATTAATAAATACCTCAAAGAAACCCAAGAAAACACAATCAAACAGGTGAAGGAAACAGTTCAAAATTTGAAGATTGAAATAGAGGTAATAAAGAAGACACAAACTGAGCAAACTATGGAAATGGAAGATCTGGGTAAATGAACAGGAACTACAGAGACAAATATAACCAACAGAATACAAGAGATAGAAGAAAAAAATCTCAGGCACTGAAGATTCTATTGAGGAAATAGACTTTTTGGTCAAAGAAAACACTAAATCCAAAAAATTCTTAACACAAAACATTCAGGAAATCTGGGACACCACGAAAAAAAAAACGAGAATAATAGAGGTAGAAGAAGGAGAAGAATTCTAGCTCAAAGGCACAGAAGATATATTCAACAAAATTATGGAAGAAAACTTTCCAAACCTAAAGAAGGATATACCTATGAAGGTACAAGAAGCTTACAGAACATCAAATAGACTGTATAAAAAAAAAAATCCCCTCGCCATATAACAATCAAAACACAAAACATACAGAATAAAGAATGAATATTAAGAGCTGCAAGGGAAAAAGGTCAAGTAACATATAAAGGGAAATCTATCAGAATTACACCTGACTTCTCAATGGAAAACATGAAAGCCAGAAGGTCTTGGATAGATGTGCTTCAGACACTATAAGACCATGAATGCAAGCCCAGACTACTATATCCAGCAAAGCTTGCATTCACCATCGATGGAGAAAACAAGATATTCCAGGACAAAAACAGATTTAAACAATACTTAGCCACAAAAACAGCCTTACAGAAAATACTGGAAGGCAAACCACAAACCAAGGAAGCTAACAACACTCATAACAACCCAAGCATCTAACAACTGTCCGCCAGCACAACTCAAAGAAGTGAAACACACAAACACCACCACCAGAAAAAATAACTGGAGTTAGCAATCTCTGGTCATTAATATCACTTAATATCAATGGACTCATTTCACATATATAAAAAGGCACAGGTTAAGAGAATGGATACGAAAACAGGATCCAACATTCTGCTATTTACAAGAAACACACCTCAAAGACAGACAATACCTCATAGTAAAGTGTTGGGAAAAGGTTTTCCAATCAAACGGACCTAAACAACAAGCAGGTGTGGCTATTCTAATATCTAACAAAATTGATTTCAAACTAAAATCAATCAGAAGACATGGAGAAGGACATTTTAAATTCATAACAGGAACAATTCATCAAAATGAATCCTGAATATCTATGCTCCTAATTCAAGAGCACCCACATATGTAAAAGAAACATTACTGAAACTTGAATTGCACATCAAACCCCACACACTAATAGTAGGAGATTTCAACAATCCTCTCTCGACAATTGATAGGTCAAACAGACATAAACTTAAACAGAGAAATAAGAGAACTAAAAGATGCAATGAATCAAATGGACTTAACAGACATCTATAGAACATTCCACCCAAACCAAAAAAAAAAGAATATATTTTCTTCTCAGCACCTCAGGGCACCTTCTCTAAAATCTCAGTAACAAAGCAAACACCCACAAATACAAAAAAAATTTGAAGTAATCCACTGTGTCTTATCAGATCACCATGGAGTAAAGTTAGAATTCAACAACAATATTACTCCCAGAAAGCCTACATACTCATGGAAACTGAACAGTCAACTACTGAGAGACTCCTGGATCAAGAAAGAATTAAAGAAAGAATTAAAATCTTTCTTGAATTCAATGAAAATGAAGGCAGAACATATCCAAACCTATGAGACACTATGAAAGCAGTGCTAAGAGGAAATTTCATAGCAATAAGTGCCCACATAAAGAAAATGAAGAAAGTTCAAATCAATGACCTAACAGCATGCCTGCAAGCTCTAGAAAAAAAAAAGTAGACTCACCCAATAGGAGATGAAGACAGGAAATAATGAAGTTGAGGGCTGAAATTAACAAAATAGAAACACAAAAAAAAAAACATACAAAGAATCAATAAAACAATAAGCTGTTTTTTTTGAGAAAATCAATAATATTGACAAACCCTTATCCAAACTAATCAAAAGCCAGAGAGAGAACATCCAAATTAACAAAAGCAGAAATGAAAAGGGGGACATAACAATGGACGCTAAGGAAATTCAGAGAATTATTAGGTCCTACCAAAAAATCTGTGCTCTACAAAAATGGAAAATGTAAAAAAAAAAAAGGACAATCTTTTAGATAGATACCACCTACCAAAATTAAATCAAGACCAGGTGAGCAATTTAAATAGACCTATAAGCCTTGAGGAGATAGAAGCAGCCATAAAAAACCTCTCAACCAAGGAGGCCAGGGCCAGATGGGTTTAGTGTTGAATTCTACCAGAAATTTCAACAACAGCTAATACCTATCTATACTCCTCAAAGTGTTCCACATAATATAAACCGAAGGTTCACTGCCAAACTATTTTTATGAAGCTACAGTTATCCTGATACCAAAACCACACAAAGACTCAACCAAGAAAGAGAATTACAGACCAATCTCACTCAAGAACATGGATGCAAACATTCTCAATAAAATTTTGACAAACCGAATCCAAGAGCACATAAAAAAAATCATCTATCATGACCAAGTAGGCTTCATTCTAGAGATGCAGGGCTGATTCAACATACAAAAATCAATCAATGCAATCCACTATATAAATAACCTGAAAGAAAAAATATATGATCATTTCATTGGATGCAGAAAAAGCATTTGACAAAATCAACAACCCTTCATGATAAAGGTCTTAAAGATTAGGAATACAAGGATCATATCTAAGTATAATAAATACAATATACATCAAGCCAACAGTTAACATCAAATTAAATGGAGAGAAACTAAAAGTGATTCCACTAAAATCAGGATAAGACAAGGCTGTTCATACTCTCCATATCTCTTCAACATAGTTCTTGAAATTTTAGCAATAGCAGTAAGACAACATAAGGAGATCAAGGGGATTTAATTGGAAAGGAAGAAATTAAACTTTTGTTATTTGCAGACGATATGATAATGTATGTAAGTGACCCCCAAAACTCTACCGGAGAACTCATACAGTTGATAAATACCTTCAGTGAAGTGTCAGGATACAAGATCAACTAAAAAAAATCAGTAGCCCTCCTATACACAAAGGATAAAGTAGCTGAGAGGGAAATCAGAAAAACATCACCTTTCACAATAGTCACAAATCACATAAAATATCTTGGGTTAACACTAACAAAGGACGTGAAAGATCTATTTGACAAGAACACTAAGATGTTTTATTGAATGAAAAATATTTTTCAACTCAGAGACAGTGAATTACTTGTATTGTGCGACGTTACTGAAACCATGGTTCTGAGCAGTCAGCATACTCATCTTGTTCTGTTTTGCAGTGTGTGTGTGTGTGTGTGTGCACAAACAGTATTTTTATTTATTCTTTTCTCATTTAAATCCTTACAAAAGTTTCCCTTCCCTTCATGCCTCCCAATACCCTGTACCAATCTTCACTCTCTCCCAGATTCATTCTTCCTCATTCTCATTCAGAAAAGAGCAGACCCTTTGGAGATATCAATCAAATACAACATAGCAAGACACAATAAGTTTAGGCACAAACTTTCATATAAAGTCTGGGAAAGGCAACCCAATAGTAGCCAAAAGGGTCCCAAGTGATGGCTTAAACATCTAGAGAAACCCCCACTTTCACTGGTAGGAGTTCTACAAAATATCAAGCTAACATATCATAACATACATTCAGAGGATCTAGTGCAGACCCATGCCAGATCTGTGATTAGCACTTCAGTCTCTGTGAGCTATTATGTATTCTGTTTAGTTGATTCTGCGTTCTTCTGGTTTCTTCTACCCCTCTATCTCTAATTTATTTTCAATAAAAAATGATTAAAAATAAATAAGAGCCTAAGGTTCACTTTATTCTTTGTCTATGCTGTTCATTTGTTTTGGATGTATACATATATACTTGATTTAAAATTATTTTATACTCTGGGAATTTGAACAAATAATTTCGATCATTCAACAAATCTCTCTTCATACATTCATTTGTGTTCCCACATATACATATAAACACACACATACACACACACACACACACACACACACACACACACATAGATAGATATATAGGGTTGATTTTGGAGATTATCTTTTTAACTTCTTTTTTACTATCCATTTTTCATAAGTCTCCACAATGTATCTCTTGTAATATAAACAATAAAAACCTTCCAAATACTGTAGTTACACAAAATTGCCCGTTTTTTAAACTCTACTACATTTTAATTCACTGTCATTTACTCTACTCCACTTTATAACATTCACGGTTATTGTTCACATTCAATAAAAATTATTAGAGACTCTCAACTTGACTATTAAAGCATCATAACTAATATTCATAACATTTTTAATATGTATTTACTAAACAAAGATCTGTAGTTTAAATCTGAGTGTAATAAGTATTTTATTAACTTTAATTGTACAAAAGAAGTCACATTATTTCATTAGCAGATACCAATGTTCTTAGAACATGGGATCTAATACAAGCCAAACTTATAAAGAATATCCTAAGCAAATATTTTCAAACAGATGAAGAATTTGTTTAGAATGACTGTAAAATCAACTCTCTAAATTATTTCAAAGATCATTGCTTCTTGTATACCTAACAGCGATGATGTAAAGAATAACAAGTTTAACTGATGGAATACTCTCACTGTGCCAAGATTGCTAATAAAAGATTCTGTGCCTTAAATTCCTTAGATGTTTATTCCAGGGGGAAACTGTTCAATGGATTATGAGACCATAGGGTGACTGGCATGAAAAATTCCATGCTGAAAGACACAGGGAGTAAACCTTATTCTAAGAGTCAAGAAACTCACCCAACTATGTCAGAAGCAAGAGTGAATTGTTCTAGAAAGAAATTCAATCAAGTGCCAGTTAAGTATCCAAATGACTGCATCCACAGTCATCATTAGGAAGGGGATGTTATCATTCATCCACTTCTCTAAGGAACCTTGTTCATTGGAAGTTGCATGAGAGTTTGTTACAGTGAATTCTGGTGTAAAAAGTCCTTCACTATATGTGTTGCTTTTATTGGTTAAAGAATAAAGAATCTACTTTGGCCTGTGATAGGGCAGAATAGAGGTAGGAGGGAAAAGTAAACTGAATGTTGGGAGAAAGTAGGTGGAGTCAGTGAGAAGCCATGTAGCTGGCCACAGCTGACAGACACTGGATGTCAGATGGATCCTTACTGGTAGGCCACAGCAACATGCTGAAACACAGATTAATAGAAATGGGTTAATTTAAGATATAAGAGGTAGCTAGGAATATGCCTAAGCTATTTGCCAAGCAGTGCTGTAATTAATAGTTTCTGTGTGATTATTTTGGGTCTGGATGGCCAGGAACCCACGAGTAGCCTCCACCAACAGAAGGCGTATTTCAGAGCTAGGGAGATGGCTTAGTTGGTAAAGTGCTTCTTGCGCAAGAATGCTAAAATCTGAAATTGCATTGGAAAATTGGGCACAATGAAGAAAATTTAAAAAGTCAAAACAACCTGTTATTGTTTTCTTACAGAGGCAAACACAACTGTAATTATACATATATTTTTTCATTAATTCTAGTAGTACAGTTTTCAAATGTGTGCATGCAGAACATTCTTTTTATGTAAAATGTTGTCAACACTATGTCACATGTATTATAACAGTACGATTATCAATGACTTTGTGTATGAAATTTACTCTTCCTTCCAGTTCTTGGAACTATGAACTACTAGATATGAATGTGATGTGAAGAAATGCATTTTTGGTTATCGTAGGAAATCAGGTTTATATTTTACTGAAGATTATAATACTTTGGAAGTCTAAAACTACTTTATAATATTTCTGTAATATTTTACTGAATTAAATATCATGTTTCTCTTCCTATATTCCCTTAAAGAAGAAATTGTTAGTTTATGCTTCCTCACTCTTAGAAAAAGATACAGTCATGAATGTGAAAATGCATTCCATTGAACTAGAAGCTCAGACATCCCCCTGGGAAATTTGGCCTTCTAATGTCCTTAAAGCAACAGTCTTAGGAGGGATGACTGATCAGATTACCATTGAGAAATTGGATTGCTTATCCAGAATGGGGTAAAGAAAAATTCTGTTTGGAGTGCAGGAGATTCTAAAGGGTGTGCCTTGGTGCTATCATTTCTTGTGATTAAAGTCAGTGTGAAACTATTATATTCTAATCCAGGCAGGATGACAAAGAGAATAGACCTAACAGAAATGAAGGTATGAGTCATTCCTCTAAAAAAGAGCCAAGATCTGTCCAGGTATTTCCTGAGGATGAAGGAAATGAAGAAAGGATAGTAAATGAGGTAGTTATAAATACCAGCTAAGGTCACCTGGCCACTTGCAGAAGGAGGAGAATAACTGGCATGAGTATTTCTGTCATATTTTGTTAAAATGTGTTTGCATAGATATTTGTTGAAGAGGATCCTAGAGTTGGCCTAGCTGGCCTAGCTGCCTTTGGAGGCATATGCCACAGGTTTTACAGGTTGGATTCCATGGATCCTGGGTCACTGCTTGCCTTTCAGTTCCTGAGAAATTAAGACTCTTGCTACCTCAGACAGTGAAGTGTTCAGTCCATTTGGTGTTTCTCTGTATGTTGACTTAAAAGTCAAAAAAGCATGGAAGCCTCACAGGACAATTACCCTTGGATATTAATGTTGTGTATTTTGTATAGCTTGCAAGTATTATTGTATCCTGGCAACTATAACTGTATTGATCCTGGGAATTGCCACTATATTTTATTTCTGATAATGGTATATAAAGTCTGATAGATCTCAATAAAATTTTACAGCCTCAGTCTTGCTGTGACTCCTAAATCTGAGCCAGGTTTAATTCCTCAGCTGGCCTTATTGGGTAACCATGGCCCAGTAAGAACAGGTGCTTGCAATTTGTACTTCCTTTTCTCAATTTCTTTATCATTGAATTAAAGCAATTTACTTTATAATGCATTTAAGGTTGTAAATGAGATAGTTATATTATATTTAGGCATTATTATGGCCTTGTTACTGTTTTCACTTGGAAATTAATCAAAAATTCAAGGGTCTTCCACCTCAGTGAAATTCTGGGGACTCTACTGGTGTGAAAAACATAGAGCTATTCTTTCTACGATGAAGGGTGTTACTTCACCTAGCCCCCAACAATTTGGAAAGAAGTGCAGCATTAAGCGTGCCTATTTGGATTCCACAAACAGTACTTTTCTCACTTGATTGTGTTACTCTGGTCCATATACCCAGTACTCAGCAAAGTGGTAGGATTATGTGGGGTTTAGAACAGAAAAAAGCTCTTCAACAGGTCCAGGCTGATGTGCACACTGCTCTACCACTTGGACCCTATGACCCAGAAGACATGATGGTGCTTGAGGTACCAGTGGAAGATAGGGTTGCTATTTGGGGCCTTCAGCAGGCACCATTAGGTGAGTCACAGAAAAGACCTTTGGGATTGTGGAGCATGTCAGTAAGTAGCTCCTATTCATAGTCTCTGCAACAGTTCCTACCTCAATATTTAATCCCTGTTTGAGTGTTTGTCTGGCTTCCTTCAATAATAAACTACAATTTGGAAGTATAAGGCAAATAAATCTTTTTCTCCCAGCTTGCTTTTTGGTCATGGTGTTTCATCATAGTAATACAAACCTTAACCCAAACAATTTTTTTCTCTTCTCTCATGTATATATTTGTTACCAATGAGTCCAAAATGTTTTCTATCTTCTTCACTATTGGTGTAATCAGCATAATGTTGACAATATAGTTCATCAATGTGATATTTTGTGGACAAAACAGAGAAACATGCTCGCTTCTGATTAAGTTGTGACATGGGACTAGAGAGTTAATATAACCTTGAGTGAAAACTGTAGAGGTATATCACCGGCTTTTTCAAGCGAAAACAAATTGCTTATGCTGGTCCTAATGAATAGGTACTAAGACAAAAGAATTTGCTAGATAAATACCTACATAGCATATACCAAGAGATGAGTTAATTTGCCTTCATAAGGACACTACATCTGATACAGTAGCTGCAATTGGAGTAACTACCTAATTGAGTTTTCTATAGTCAACTCTCATTCTCAATGATCCATCTGTCTTCTGCACTGGCCAGATGGGAGACTTAAAGGGAGATGAGGTGGAAACCATCATTCCTGCATCTTTTAAAACCTGATGGTGACTAAATTCTGCAAATCCTCCAGGAAGGTGATGCTGTTTTGATTCACTATTTTTCTTGGCATAGGCAATTATAAATACTTTTATTTAGTCTTTCCAAACATAATAGCCCCCCACTCCACAGATCAGGAAACCAACATGAAAGTTCTGCCAACTTCCAAATCTATCTCTCCCAGTTATACATTCTGGGATTGCAGAAATAACTACATGATGTATTTGGTGACCAACTAGACCTACTGAGAGTCAGATATTCAGCCATAACTCCATAATCACATGACCTCCATAAGCACCAACTTTAACTGGATGGCCACATGCTTCTTGGTATCTCCTGGAATCAGCATTAATTCAGGGCCATTATGCAATAAGCCCTAGAAATTCTGATTGTTTATTTTCCCAAAGTGTACAGTTTTCCTTGTAAAAGATCATATTTTTTTTGGGGGGGGGGAAGTCTAGAGAATGGCTGACAATAAAACTTCTAGGTGCTTTAAACATTACCAAGGACTATTTACTGTTCTTTCTAGAGTCATCCTTTCAAGTTTAAATGATGCCAATCTCTGAGATTAGAATGTGAGCTCCTGGATGTTATTAATAGTTCTTTGCAAAAGAATATAAAAAGAAGAATTTTTAATTAAATCTTAATAATTAAGTTATGGACTCTAATAATTAACTTAATTATTAATAATAAATAGTAAGTATTAATAATAAGTACTAATTAATGATATAATTAGTTAATAGTAAATAATTAGTAATGATTTGTTATCACGCTCATATGTGGCAACACCTCTATTGATACCAGCCTCTTTTAACATACTTTATCAAGTATTTATTCATACCAATGGGAAAAATACTATCAACATATTTTCTGAGTATTCTCCTTAGAGATTTTTATGTAAGATTCAAGCTTTATTTATGTGATGAAGATCTGTTCAGCTTTCAGATTTTAATTGTTTCCAGGAAGATATTGTTTGTGGATAAAATTTACTATACCTAGTTATACAACTCTTTGTATACAGTGTATCTGAAATTTTTTTCTCATTTGATGCTAGTCTTAAAAACATGACTTTATTATTTTTGTTTATTACTGCGGTGAGAGTACATTCTTCCTGTCGTGGACATGTTGGAGTAAGTGGCTCCATAACTGGAGTTAGTTCAATTCTTCTATTACATGTTCTGATAATCAAAGTTACTTGGTCAAGATTGCTGTCATTCATCAACACTATATTAGTTTTTATTCTACATCTTCACATGACTATGGTTAACTTCAAATTATAGATGGATATATATTTCAGGGGAGCTCAGCTTTCAGTCTTCTTTCTTGTTCATTTAATAAAGAGTTGGAAGCAAAGCAAGGCACTAGTACTGAAATGGAAGTGACTTGTAGCAGATGCTTGACATGGAAATGTGTATCAAAGATGTGAATGGGGGGATGAATACGGAAGATCTCTAGAGAATTTACCACTGACTTTTTACTGTTTTGATGTCTATGTGTAATTCATTACTTTTGAATATACAGTATACTCAGTTACTAGTTAATGGATAAACATATTGCAAGTTTCTCTCTCTCCTTAGCAGTTCAGCTATTGTGATGAGTTGTACAGAGATATCTAAGTGCTGATTAAAACATGTCTTCTCACAGACAGTTACAACCTGAGAATTATCAATAGCCACACATGTGAGTTTAGAGAGGATCTTCTGAAAATGCCAAATATCATGAATGAGCTTCAAACTGTTCTTACCACAGCTTGGTTCTGCTAGATTGCAGCCTTGGACAAGATCTTGGAAAAACTACCTGTGAGCAACATTGTCTTCATCCAGTCTCAACTTCCTATTCATCCATGAAAATATAATAAAGCATACAATTTAAGTTTTAAGTGATGGATGATGTATATGTATGAAGTGTAACCTACATTGATACATAAATATTTCTATTACTACATTTTGGTTCCATGCTTCATTGCATGTCTTCAGACATTCATAGGTAAATGTTACTTATACTGGAGAAAATTATTTTCATAACATTTCGTTGTAGAAGATATTCTGCCAAGTACCTTAACATGGATTGCATGCCAATCAGGAAATAATTTATTTCTCAAAACATATATTAACCCTAAAAGTAAGAGAGCATATCTAAAATGATAATATTTTTAAAAAAGTAGAGGTTGAGGTGATTTTTGGTGCTTTCATTAAACTATATATTTGAGAGACTTAACAATTCAAATTATATTATTTCATTAATAGAGACAGTCTGAAAAAATAAAGTTTTTATTCCAAATCCATGTCCTATATAACAAGTACAAGAGACAACGGAAAAGGATCATTGTTCACATATGTAAATGAATACGCAACAGAAATATAAGCAATCCATTTCCCAACAATAACCAATGTGAACAAACATTTCTGTGTATTTTAATCAAATATATAAAGGAAATAAAACTGCATTATTTATAAAAACAAAGAAAAGAAAAATATAAACTTGAAATTCATGCAGTGTGTAAAACATGGTATGGATTGTGAAGCTTGTGGAATTAAGTTGCAATAACAAGAATCCCCTGGTACTATCTTAGCTCTACAAGACCACACAGATCAAAGGCAGCAGATAAATCCCTAATATGAATTACCTTTTTAGTTTTTCATATTATGAGCATATTAGTTTTGAATACATATGGTAAATATCTTTTCTTATGACATTTACATGGGTGAACATTTTATATAACTCCAACCATTCCTGTAACAGAAGGAAATTTAGAAATGTCATTGTTGTCTTGGGATATTGCATGTATGTGTGTCTTAATTTTCGTAGTCAAATAGAACAACAGAAACAAAAGAAGCCTATATTGTATGATGAAGAAACATATTGTTCTTATATCTAATACATGAACAGGTCATGAATACATGACCTGAATACATGAATAGGTCAACAAAATAGAACGATAGAAGAACAGCTATTTTAAGTAGGCATATGCTATTCTTTTATAATATCTACCTTTTCCCCTAGATGGTGTTTAAATGAAAAATAAAATTGTGTATTTATATGATTCCTAATCAAATGTTTAACCAAAGATATGCTTAAATTTCAAGCCATTTCTGGATAAAGGTAATTTTATTAATGTAAGCATTCAGAATAATTTTAAATAACTTTAAAAACTTGCCAAAGGGCAAGCAATACTTTATACATATGTGAAATGTAAACCTTTAAAATTTACTAGGTCACATACTATGTTAAAGAAGCAATGATAAGCCACTTCAAAACTTCAGAGATTGTTGACCAGGGTTTCTGATGTGGGCTTAAAGCAAAGGTGGCTGGAGACAGTAAGCCTGGGAGATAAGTAATGAAATCAATAATGAATCAAGCAAGGTGCCAGCAAATGTGAAGAGTTGCTTTGGTTCAGTCAGGTGCCACTAGAAGCTATCAAAACTAATCTGATAAAGCCAGCTCAAAACACCGCTAAAATGAGGAGAGCCTTCTGAGGTGAGCACATGATTCTGCTGTTCAATCTGCCATTCCGATTCATTTGGGTTTACAGGATCACAGTCAATCAAGTAGATAAGGAAGAGTACAACCATTGACGAGGACTTTAAGTGCATACTTTTTACTCCAGCATGACTTAATCAATGATAGAGGAATTTTAGAAATTAAAACATATTCTCATTTTAAGAAAATTGACAATAAGAGTTTTTAAATCAAAGACTAACATTTTAATAATAATTCAAGCATATTCTAAACCATATAAAGCAAATGAATTATCAACCATGTTTCTGTTCTCCGGTCCAGCAAAGGATTCTGATATGTGAGTCTACCCATAAATAAATAACTGACTATTATTTTCAATTCTGAGCTAGTGTGGGATTTCTTTTAAGTGTTCTTCTTCACATATATTTATGTATGTATAAATATATGTGTGTATTTATATATATATATAAATAATGATAATTAAACAATAAGATATTTTGAACTTGAGGGGCTCGGGGACATGGCAGGAGCTTGAGAGCTGGATGGGGATGTTGTAAATACAGAACTCATGAAATTATCAAAATTATAAAATTTAAAATAAAATAATATATTTTATATTTTACAATATAGGTTTATATAAGCATTAAATATTTATATATAAAGGTTTATATAAGCATTAAATGTTTTTCCTTATATATAAATATATTTACTATTTTATGTTATTTGTTCTATATATATAATTATTTCATGAGATTATCTAATTGATTAATTGCATTTGTACTCTAAAAGTGAATAAAAACATCAGTTTCATGATTTCAGAATTATAAGAAATTATTGGCTAAATATTATTTAAAACTAATTTGATAATGAATAAAAAGACATTTTAAAATTTTAAATTATTTATTCTTATCTAATATTTTGGAGATTTTATAAAATGATGAGAATATAGAAAAACTGCTATTTGTATAAAGAATATGAGTTTTTAAACAAACAATTTAAACTAGTATTTTGTGCATTGTTATCTATAGATGAAATTTTATATATAGATAAAATATTCTATTTCATGACTTTTTAGATACTACAACACACATTTTTAAAATTGAACACTATTTTAAATTAATTATTCATTTTTTTATTAAGGAAAGAAACTAAAATTCTCTTCACATTCATCAATTTTAAAAGGTCCTTCATCTCTGGCTCTGCTAACCAGGAGATCTTAACATTCAGACCTTTCAAAGGTCATAGGTACCATAGCATCCTTTACTTGGTGAAAATTGTAGTTTTCTATTTTGCCTTTTCATTGAATGTCTTTTTCTTTTTTCATGGTGGTCCAATTTATTTTCTCTGTTTTAGCTAGTGATTAACTCTTGATCAAAAAAAAATATGTCATCTTGTAATTGTAAAAACAAAAAGCGCTGTGGGCATGGGTTTGAAGCTAATTGAAGCACAAGTCACCAGTTGCTATACACATGAAGACCATGTTTCTCTCTCTCATGGGAGGCCTTGATTGTTATAAATTCCCCTGGGAGTTACCAACCACTTTCTGATTGAGTTTAAGCCCAACACCACAAGATAAAATCCTTAATTGTCCTTGTTCTTGGGCCAAGAATATATAATTAAACAGGTCATAGGTGCTAGTGAAGAAACAAATATTATTATTCTGCTAAATGGACATACTATTAAAACGAATTACAGAAAACTTCTCACTGCATGTACAGATTAGTGCATCTTTGAAACCTCATCAGAGAAGCTTCATTTGGTACTAGGTGGTGATTATCACAGTCTCCACAACTGAATAGCAGCCATCAATGTCATTTCCAAATTACATGTTCTTCCTTTTAACTCAATGATTATTGCATAACAGAAATTAGAAAACATAGTAAGAGCCATAAGTGGTGGATGACTAAAGAAAATCCAGAGAGCATACATATGTGAACCCGCAACTGTAACAGCATGCTTAAAACCTGTACATTCTCAATCCAGACCAAATTCCAGTATAGAAAGGGAAGAAAGGCATGAGGTCCCACCACATCCTCAGTATCTATTGATAGTTGATACCTGCTGGGAGAAGGAGAGTTAGTTTTCAAGAGTATAACTGTGGTAAATCAACCATGTGCCAGTGGATGGAAGATCTCAGATACAAGCCAAATAGTGGATGGAGAGAGACACCCTCAATGGGGTTCCTCCCCTTGAAGCTCAGGGAGTCCCATGGAAGAGGGAGAGCAAGAAATGTAGAGGACAGACAGGTGGAGGATACCAGGAGGACATGGCCTGCAGACTTCAACTAAGTAGGGCTCATAAGGCTCACAGGGCTCAGAGACTGAGACAGAAATAACATAACACACACATATGTATATATATATATATATAATATGTATATTCATGTATAACCTGATAATATGTTATAATATAATAGATAACCTAATTATACATGTGTGTGTGTGTGTGTGTGTGTGTGTGTGTGTGTGATGGTTATTAGCTTAGCATTTTTGTAGTACTCCTAACAGTGGACATGGGGAATGTCTCTGACTCTTTTGTCTGCTCTTGGGATCCTTTTCTTCCTAATGGATTTCCTCACAGTCTTAATTTGAGGGTTTATGCCTAGTTTTATTGTGTCTTTTTATTTCATATTCTGTATATATTTCTGGGAGTCCTCTTCTCTTCTGCAGGGAAAAGGAGGAAGGAGGTATCTGAGGGAGAGGAGGTGTGAGAGGGCTGGGAAGAGTTGTAGGGAATACAGGATTACTGAAAACAAGACAGAAAAAAGGAATATATGGACAGTACAAAGTAAACTCATTTTCAATAGGATGCAAAATTGAATATATGGGAAAAGAAGTGGTATATATAGAAACAGTTTGGGTACAAAAATGAATATGAGCACAATATATTATGTAAAATTCTCAAAACTAATGGAAAAAGAAAAAAATCAACATTTATTCTCTTAAAATGTCATATCAGCACTTCCTTATTGGGAGAGAGAAAGGGTGTTATATACTTGTAATCCCAGTAATTAGGAGATAAATCAGGAAAATCAGGGACTCAAAGACATAACTGACACAGTTAAGTGTGAACCAGATTGTGCCATGTGGAAACCTATCTCACAAAAATAAACAAGGATAAAAAAAGTTTTTTCTATCATTGAAAAAAAACAAACAGCATTCCATATTTTAACTATGTTCCATGTGATAACATTGAAAAAAAAATGGCCATCCTATTGTCAGTATAGATCTTATGGGAATTGTTAGGAATTTTTCCTAACGAGAGCTCTCTGCTGATGCAAAAATCCCAATCAAGCCAAATCACAACAAGCCAAATTAAAAAACATCCAGGTTTAATGGGATTCCTATGCTCTTGAGTGGCCCTGAGGGGGAACCGGGAGGCTGCTAACTTGACCACTAGGGGGAAGGAAAAGAGACCACAAGGAAACTTTCCAGGGAAGCAGTTTAAATAGACTGAGGGCATGGTCAAGATTTTGGCTGGTTCATCTTGACCCTTCTCTGGGGAGGGGTCAAGACATGGCAGGCACAAAGACGAGGCCTGCAAAGATAGAGGCCAGAGACCGAGGCTTACAGGAATCATCACTTCAAGTATCTTCTATTATATGTGGCTATTGTCTGTCAAGTAGACTGATACCAGCCTTCTGCTGAGTCAAGAAAGTTGATCACTAGGGTTATAGTTAGAAGATTAATTTCAATCATTTTCTTCTATCATTTGCATTTGTTGTTGTTGTCTAACATATAAAGAGTCAATAAACTTTATATTCTCAATAAGAAAATGACAATTATGAACTGTCAAACCTCTAAAACAGAAACTCTGTTTACTTCTCAGAGTTGTGTCTATTGTTAAAAGGAATGTATTTTATCAACAAGATGTGTATCTGCTTGCCATAAATTACAAGTTTTTACATTTTTGTGGACTAGAACCAAGAAGATAGGGTCATGGAACGGGCTCTTCTCCATGACCTGGGGAATCTGTAAGTAATATTGTAGCAAGTGATTAATTCCCAGGAAATAGCACGGAGTCCTATAATTACCTGCCTTTTGATGTGAAATCTATCTCTGTAGTGGATCCCCAAGAAAGGAACAGAGAATGAAGTCTCCATTCTTTTTTTATTATTATTATTTATTGAAAAAAAATCCCTGCTTCCTCCCAGCCTCCAATTTCCCTCCCCCTCCTCCCGCCCCTCTCCCCCTCCCCCCACTCCTCTCTTCCTCCCTCTCCAGTCTGAAGAGCAGTCAGGGTTCCATGCCCTGTGGAAAGTCCAGGGTCTTCTCCCCTTCATCCAGGTCTAGGAAGGTGAACATTCAAACTGGCTAGGCTCCCACAAAGCCAGAACATGAAGTAGGAACAAAACCCCATGCCATTGTCCTTGGCTTCTCATCAGCCCTCATTGTCCGCCATGTTCAGAGAGTCCGGTTTTATCCATGCTTTTTCAGTCACAGTCCAGCTGGCCTTGGTTAGCTCCCAATAGATCGGCCCCACTGTCTTGGTGGATGGGAGCACCTCTCGTAGTCCTGACTTCCATGCTCATGTTCTCCCTCTTTTCTGCTCCTCATTGGGACTTTGGGAGCTTAGTCCGATGCTCCAGTGTGGGTCTCTGTCTCCATCTCCATCCATCGCTAGATGAAGGTTCTATGGTGATATGCAAGATATTCATCAGTATGGTTATAGGATAGGGTCATTTCAGGTTCCCTATCTTCAGCTGCCCAAGGAACTATCTGGGGACATTGCCCTGGGCACCTGGGCGCCACTCTAGGTTCATGTCTCTTACCAACCCTAAGGTGGTTCCCTTAATTAAGTTATGTGATTCCCTGCTCCTCTATCCAACCTTGTTTTATCCCCAATCATCCCGTTTCCCCAAGTACCTCCCCTCCTCCCCTTCTCACTTTTCTCTCCCCATCTCCCCTTACCCCTATCCCACCCCACCCCCAAGGTCCCAGTTTTTTGCCCAGCAATCTTGTCTTTTTCCCATAGCAGGGATAATAACTATATGTTTTTCTTTGGGTTCACCTTCTTATTTAGCTTCTTTAGGATCACAAATTATAGACTCAGTGACCTATATTTATGGCTAGAAACCAATTATGAGTGAGTACATCCCATGATCCTCTTTTTGGGTCTGGGTTACCTCACTCAGGATAGTGTTTTCTATTTCCATCCATTTACATGCAAAATTCGAGAAGTCACTGTTTTTTATGGCAGAGTAGTACTCCAATGTGTATATATTCCACACGAAGTCTCCATTCTTGTATCTCTACAAAACACCAATCCCATGAAAATGTGCTGACCAAGGTATCTTATGTGAGTTCCAAAATATAGTTAAGTATTTGCTTTGTATGAAGTGGGACTGGTTGTTTAGCTTGGGTTTGTGTGTGTGTGCGTGTGTGTGTGAGAGAGAGACAGAGAGAAAGAGAGAGAGAGAGAGAGAGGAGACTTCTTACAATGGAAGCAGGGGCTTTCTCTATTTTTCCTGCTTCTGGGATCCTTTTCCACCTATTTAGTTGCCTTTTCCAGCCTTGATATAAGAGTTTGTGTCTAGTCTTATAGCATCTTATTATGCCATGATTAATAAATATCACTGGGTCACCTTATTTTACCTAAAGAGGAAAAGAAGATCAGCAGATCTGGGATAGAGGGGAGGTGGGGAGAATGGGAGGAGTGGAGGAATGACAGGCTGCAGTTGGGATGTAATATATGAGAGTAGAATTTTTAAAAATATTGTGTCCAATCTTCAGAAATTCTAAAATGGAAACACTGACAAAACTAGTCAACCAATCAACCAACCAACCAACCAACCAACCAACCAACCAACCAACCAACCAACCAACAAAAACCCTTTAATTTCCTCCATCCACCTTAATCCTCACACATGCACAGGCAAGTGCTGAGAGTTCATGTGTACTAACTTCAGTCAGAAAGGAGGGAAGGAGAGGGAGCATATTCGTGACTTCCATTCCCCTTAGCATGCTTGCTAAATAACTTTTATTGCTTTATCTTGCACAGTAATTAAGGATTTAGAAGAGAGTAAATGCTAGAAACATGCATGAACAACCAAAACTGAGAATTAAGTTTTTCTACAAGTGGTATGGCTCTGGGGAATTAGAAAAGTACAGAGAAATCAATCTTCCAGGAGGGTGAGGGAGACATCTAAGTAGTCCTCAAATACAAAAACTTTACACATATCCTGGTTTCAGTTTATATAGTACACTACGGTAAGTACTCAAGAAATCAGCAATTCTGAACAGTAATGCTAACAAGAGCACTCATATTTAAAATATATATGCATATATACATATTTACGTTCATGGTTTTGAATTGTGACATTGAAAATACTTTGATTAAAACCATAATCTGGAGATTAGCCTCAGAATAATAGCAGGATGGAAAATTGCCAGGAAAAGAAAGACACCCAATGAATAGGTAATCTATGGATGTGTATATGCAAATCATAATTCTGTACATTGAAAAAATATAACAATTAAAACCCTGATTTTAATGCTACTGAAAATTATAGAAATATCAAAAAGACTAAATTGTTCAAGTACAAAGAATGAATGCAGATTAAAATTTAGGTTTAAATTTGATACTTAAGTTCCATTACATTAAGTATCAAATTTATTATAGCTGATATTTAAAACTGTCTGTTTGACAACTAATACTGAATAAATTCTCTCATATTTATATGGCTTATCTCCAGTCATGTTCTCCATGGGAATTTTAAATGTCATAAAATTGGTTGCTGAACGAATTTACCTAGTCACATTAGTCAACTGCCCTATTACAAGAAGAAAAGGTGATGTCCTATAGAAAACATTACCATTGTCTCTTTCTTTTTCTCTCTTTTGTGTGCACCTGTGGGTGTGTTTACATGTATTCAGGCAAATGTACAATGCTGTGTGTAAAAGTGCAGTAGAATACATGGAAGACAGAGCTAGTACAAAGTCAGTATCTTCACTCTTGGCAGTGTTTTTGAACAATTTAAAGACCTGGAGCTCATAGGTTAGCCTCACTAGCCAGCATCATCTAGGAATGTTCATGTCTCATCACAGCCACTGGTCTTGTTAGGCCCCCTAGCGAGCAACATCTAGGAATATTGATGTCTCAGCACAGCCAGTCACACAGGTATATTTTGCCATACATGGCTTTCTATGTAAGTGCTGAAGATAGAAACTCAGGTCTTGATAATTGCTTAGCTATATCCCTTGTTTTTTTTCCCCCAATTTTGTACAGGCTATTTCTGGTTCTTGCTTTTAATTATTTTAAATCACTTTATTCTAGATATATGGCAATTAACCGATCAATAAATTTCATTGAATGGGATTGAAATTTTTAATACTAATGGAAGTAGAAATTTTCATAAGGATTTCTAAATAAAATCTCAATGTCATTGTTATTTTAATATTAATATTGTCCATCCACAACTTAAATTACTTAAGTAAGAAGTTGTCTCCTGGTCTTCAAACTATATAGTGTAGGCAGCCTTCCATACAACTGCGCATTCTCCAAATTAAGGTGTTTGCCTGACAAGCATCAAAAATGGTTTAGAATAGTCATTTTATTTCTTTCTTTTCTTTTGAAACTTCAAGCTACATAACATTTATTTAGCATGTTATTTCAGCTTGGGGAATAATTTTAAGAACGAGAAATAGGTTCAAAAATGACATGTTATATTTTCATCAGCCAGTCAGAGAAGTGTTTTCCTATTTTCACATCATACCGTGTAATGAAACATAACAGTATGAAACCACTAAATCAAAGGAAACTGTGTGTGGCCTGCCTGAAACAAGAAGTGGCCTTTTATAATATGTCAATCACAGTTAAAGGGTAGCATTATGTGTGACAATTACTTTACCACAAGATTCACAGGGAAATTTATATCTTTGATACTTTGATTTTTAAATATATATCTGGACATATTCTCAATTAGTTGATATAGAATGTCCTTCTGTATATGTGTTACTTTTATTGGTTACTGACTAAAGCTGCTTTGGCCTATGGCAGGACAGAAAATAGACAGGCTGGAAGAAATATAGAGTAGATGGAGTCAAGGTGACATATGTAGCTGCTGAAGGAGGACATGCCGGACCTTACATGTAGGCCTCAGCTTCTTGGAAATACACATACTATTAGAAATGATAGAAATGTGTTAATTTAAGATGTAAGAGTTAGTTAATGAGAAACCTGCACTAATAAGACAAAAATAATATTGTAATTAATATAGTTTTTCAGTGATTATTTTAGTCTGGACATTCCGGAAATGAACAAGCAGTCTCTATTTACAATATGACTTCAATGTGGACCACTTAAATCCACAGGAAACCTCAGAGAGCTTGGGAAGGAATTCTAGACACAAAAGAATAGTTTCTTGGAAGCCATTTTTTTTTCAGATAGGCTTTATTTTCTGGTCACAAGCAGAGGTGCGGCTCCTTTAAGAGAAGGCTTCCTGACTCAACATTAGCAGCAAAAACTGTGTGGCTTCTTTAAGAAATGGCTGCTTCCTGGTTTATGCTGGAAGCACAAACTCTGGTTCTTTTGAGAGGTCCTGCACTTAATTGATATCTGTGAATAGTATGCTGCTAATGAGAAAATGATTCAGAGTCCCTGGAGCTGGGGTGGTGAGCATGGCTAGCAAAAGAGGCGAGCATACTTCCACCATATTAGACAGGACAAAGCTAACAGGTAGAGCTGTGGAGTTGGTCCTACCCCTTAGCATTAAAAAAAAAGCTGCCCCTGGTCATAAAATTATTATAGGTACACAATAGAACAGATTCAGACATAAAATACCCTCTAAATAAGACACAGTGTGTTTAAAAAAATGTAGGCATGGGAGAGAAAGGAAAAAGACTATAAACAATTATAAAAATACATAAGTGGTTTTTAATGAAAATCAAAGTCTTTAAAGATACAGTAAAAGCAATATAAAAGAATACATACAGACATAGATTAAAGGAATAAAAGTAATTTTCAAAAGCCACATAAAGATGGAAAATGCACAAAGTCTGGATTATGCAAATTATTGTGTTTTCTTTAAATTTTTTTGACTGTGAATGAGCTAACTATAGAGAAATATTTCATTGTACAGGCTTCTAAGCTAAACCAATACATATATTTTAAAGGTATCTTGACTTCAAAATTTGAATCTAAGGGTATGTTACTTAAGAAAAAAAGTTGTAAAATTGAGTTAGTAATAAGCCCGAGCCACTGTCCAAACAGTTCATAATTAATTTTAAGCCTCAGAGTGGATACTCAGGAATTGATGAACATGAGGGCATAATTCTTTAGCTTCAAATTTGATTCCATTCCTAGCTCTAAAAGCTCAATGCTAGAATTTCTTAGAGTTAGGAGACAGGGAACAGGTTCTGCTTTTCTTTCTATGTAAGATGAAAATATGTGGATTCCTTCCAGACTAATGTGGTTTGATGGAATAAGACCCTAGCAAGGTCTGCATGAACCCTAAAAATACTTTGTGCAGCAAACAGTGGGAAGCAGTTAAAAGAAAACTACACTCAAATTCCCAAAATGATTTTTCATAAATGCTTGTTTTCATTTTAAAGGTGTTGGTTATAAATTTATAATGAACCACAGTCAATTTCTAAAAAAATAAAATATGGTGGATATGATATAGAAATGAATGCTTTACATCAGTATGGATTTTGGTTTATTGACACAAGTTTAAGGTCAATTTTGTTACATGTACATATCTAATTTTCTTTAAGCTATTAATGTTCATGCAGTTCATTTAAGAATGTAATGTTTAATTTAAAGTTACAGATTAATAGAGAATCAGTTCTAATATAGTCAAATTATGTTTGTTAAGTTTGCTAGCTATACAGAGATATATTTTAGTTAGACTTCTTCAACATTTCAGTGACCTACAACATATGGTATTTAAAATGTTTTGAAGACTTAGACTTTTTTCGACAGTGAGACATGTTTGCTCCTGCCATCACCAATTACCTCAAATGGAAGCTGGGCATCTAAGAGTCTCCTTATGGAGTTTGATAGTTATTTGGTCAAGAAACTGCTCTTGCCTGGACTTCTTGATGTTATGGTCTTTCAATTGGACAAGCAAGATCCACAAAAATGAAGGCTGAACTTGATTAAAGTGAGACTGTGCTTCAGGGTTCCTGCTTCATGAAAGACTCTGCCAGACATTCTGCAGGACATGGAGGAATGTGACTGACAAACTAACAATATATGCAAAGCAGCTTTTCAAATTTCCTGCTTCATGGAAAAATCTGCCAGATACTATGGGTCTGCAGGTAAATATGGATGCCCAATGTGACAGAAGAACTTTGGGTAACTCTCCAGACAATGAGATATTTCTGTTAGTTCAAAAGTTTTGGAAGTTACTTAGCAGTGCACTTCCTGTTTACTAGGGACATATTATATCCTTCTGGGATCCTGGAAAAAATGAGATTTGTTAGTGAGAAACTCAGGTAAATCAAGAGTGGAATACAGACAGTTATGGTTTTCTTTAGTTATGATAAAAGATAGATTAGATATGAAACTTTATAGATACAAATAGACAAAATACTGTAAGTGTAATTCTTGTTTGTTACTTGTCTTCTTATATGAAATTTTTCTATGTTAAAGCTAAAACCTTACTTCTTATTTAGAGAGAAAAGGAGAGATGACATGGGATGTTCTTCTGCTTATGTGTTGCTCTTCTTGGCTGATGAATAGAGCTGCTTTGTCGTATGTCAGAGCAGAATATAGCCAGACTGGAAGAGATATAGAGAAAGAATAGGCTGAGTTAAGAAGTTGCCATGTAGTTGTCAAATAAGGACACTTTGGAAACTTACCAGTAGGCCAGTCTCGTGGTGATGAATAGATTAATACAAATGGGCTAATTTAAGATGTAAAAATTAGTTAATAAGAAACCTAATTGGCCAAACAGTGTTAAAATTAGTATAATTTCTACATGATTATATGGGTCTGGACAGCAGGATAATGAAGGGGCAGTCTCTGTTCACAATCAGTCTTTTTTTTTTTAATCCTGGAAAAAAAGAGATTTGTTAGTGAGAAACTCAGTTAAATCAAAATGATTCTTTTGATGATATATTACTAAATTTGCATCATTGACAAATCCACATTTTCCCAAAGTGTATCTAGATGATTTGCATATATTATACTATTTAACTGACAAAAGTTTGACTTTACTATATGTCTTTATTGTTTTCTTTTGTTTTCTGAATGAACAAACTAAAGCTTTAAGGATGTTAGGTGATTTTATTTTTCTAGGAACACAAAAAGAGTATCTAAGCTAGAATACAAAAATCTGCTATGCACTATGACAAAATAGTTTCTACAATAGCAAGATCAAGTCAATCATTAAGTTTGAAAAAAATATTGCCAACAGTAGAAAAATTAAATTTCCAGAAATGTAGTCCAATATTTAGAAGAGAGTAGAGAGAAATACCTTCTTATTTTATTTAAAGCTGAGAGGAGTGTGGCCTTTCAGGAGAGGGTAAAATAATAGGTATAAAATCATTTGGGTAAGAGTTAGTGAGTTAAAAACAAGTAGATGAAGAGCTTTGAATAGTGAATAGATGGCATGACCTCATAGCAGCTCTCCGCAGTGACTTCTCAGAACCATCAGAATTCCATTTCATTGTTGCAATCTGATGAAGTCAATGTAGTTTTCATAGACTGAATTGTGTATAAATTGCTAGCCTCAGGCATCCTGAATGCCAATATGGAGGCATCTTACGCATCTGACTCCTTTATTTTAAGAACAAGTATAAACTTAAGAATGCTTTTTAATCAATATTTAGCCTCAAGTTCAGAAGTATCTATTTTCTTAAAAGAAGGAAAACTCTTAAGTGTCCGATCTTGTATATGTATTGGTCTTCCAATTGATCTGTTTTCGGAGATGTGATTAGGATCCTTTACATCAAATTATTAAGCTAAGTAAGGTGCTTTGCTGATGTGCCTCTGGTTCTGAGATTTTGTTTAAAGCAACAGCAGAATATTATTGGTTCTGGAAGGCCTCAGAGAATACTGCTCTGAAACACATTATCTTAAACTCCATCTCTGAGACTTTTACAAAAGGGACTTCCCATGGCAACTTCATTCCAGTCATGTCTGAAATCTAAAAATTCTAGTCAAAGGTGGTCTTACCCCAGCCTATCAGGGAGACAAGGTATAAATTATGGCCTATAATTAGCTCAAATTTGGGCACTCCTCACTGTAAAATCTCTCAGCAAGGTTTAGTTTTTTCTTGTTTTACAAAATAAAGATATTGCCATGGATAAAAATCATCACTGTTAAATTCAGTCAATCTCAACAACATTCTAGCAAAGAGCAGGAAAGGACCCACAAACCCCAACCACTAACAAAAGAGCTGTAGAGATTGATGATTTTTATGGGAGGGAGATCCAGTTTTTCTTGAGGGTAGGAGTTCTCATAGGTCAACCACAATCCAGTGGGTGACCACTTACCAAGGAGTATTTGAATAAAACAAATTAGAATGAATCTGTTATTAAAAATAAGAAGGAGAAAATAACATTGAGGCAAATGAAGGTAAAGAAGATTGTGGAAAAGTTTAAGAAGAAAGTAAATGATCAGTATATGAAATTAATGAATATATATATTGAATATGTTTTCAATATATATATACATATGTATATATATATATATATATATATATATATATATAGTTGCAAGTTGAAAGGGATTGTGTTCTCATTTGCATAACCATGCCTACTTGGGTATCTCTTCATTTTGCAAAGAAGCAGAGACAGAAAACTAAAATCTAAAATATATGAAGAACTCAAGAAACTCAATATCATAAAACCAAATAATGCAATTTTAAAATAGGGAACAGGTCTAAATAAAGAATTCTCAATAGAGGATTCTCAAATTGCTAAGAAATACTTTAAGAAATGTTCAGCATCCTTAGCTATCAGGGAAATGCATATGAAAATGCCTCTGAGATTCCATCTTACAACTGGCACAATGGTTAAGATCAAAAACACAAATGACAGCTCATGCTGGGAAGGATGTACAGTGTAGTTCGTAGATTTTTTTTTTACTCTTTCCATTATTTTTGCTTCTTGGGAGGCCTGCCACACAGCTCCAAAATAAATCACACACATGGAAGCTTATTATTACTTAGAAATGCCTGACCTTAGCTTGGCTTGTTTCCAGCCAGCTTTTTTTTTAGTTAAATTATTCCATTTATCTTTTGCCTCTGGGATTTTACCTTTCTCTATTTCTGTATAGCTTGTCTTCTTTACTTCTTTCTTTCTTTCTTTCTTTCTTTCTTTCTTTCTTTCTTTCTTTCTTTCTTTTTCTTTCTCTGTTGCTGATTGTATAGCTGTGTGGCTGGGACCTTCTTTTCTTGCCTCTTGATCACCCTCTACCTCCCAAATTTCTCCTCTGCTTTCTAGCCCTGCCTATCCTTTCTCCCACCTTGCTTAATAAAGAATTAAGCCCTTTATTAGACTACCATGTGTTTTAGACAGGCAAATGAACATATCTTCACAGAGTTAACACAAATGCAACACATCTTTGCATCACTAAAACACATATTCCACAGTATAAGAAAATGTAGCACATCTGTAGTAGTTGAGCAAGGCAAACACTATTCCATAGCTGGTATGACTACAAACATGTACAAACACATTGGAAATCAATATGGAAGTTTCTCAGAAAATTGGGAATTGATCTACCCCAAGACTCAGCTATACCACTCTTGGGCCTATACCCAAAGGATACTCAATCAAACCACAAAGAAACCTGCTCATAATTGTACATAGCAGGTTTTTTTTTTGTTGTTGTTGTTTTGTTTGTTTTTGTAATAGCCAGAAACCTGAATGAACCATTTCCTGTGACCAGGCAAGATTTCCAGTGGAGGAATTGGGACAAAAACCCAGCCACATAACTTTTGACCTAGAGTCTCTCCTGCCCATGGGATGCACTCTGGTAGGAGTGTAACAGAGATAATGGAGTAGCAAACCAATGACTGGTTCAACATGAGACCAATGTTAGAAAAAATGACCCCACTCCTAACACTGCCTGGAATGACAGAACACAAAGGCTGCATGGCCATGTGACATAGGACAGAACCAAACAAAATTGGAGGGAAAAAATTCAATGTAATGATACCTAATGATATTCTGCTATACTCATAGGTAAGTACCTACTCAATTGTCATCAGAGAGACTTCTTCCAGTAATTGATGGAAACAGAAGCAGAGACCCATGGCCAAACATGAGTCTGAACTTAGAGAATCCTACTAAAGAGTGGGGAAAGGATTGTATGAGTCAAAGAGATGAAGGCTATCATAAGAAAAAAATGCCCATAAAATTAAACAAACTAGGCTCGTAGGAACTTATAGTCTGAACCAACAGCCAGGAAGCTTCATTGATACTGATCTTGAACTTCTATATGTAAGTGACAATAATTATCTTGATCTACTTGTGGGACTCCTAACAATGGGATTGGGAATTGTCACTAAGATGTTGGCAGGCTTTTGGAAACTTATTGCTTGTACTGTGTTGGCTTTACCAGTCTTAATACGAGGGGATGTGCTAACTCCTGCTGAAACTTGATTGGCCATATTTTGGTGATTTCCATGGGAGGCCTACATATTTCTGAAGAGAAAAGGAGGAGAAGTGGACTGAGGAAAATATCAGAGTAGGGTCTGAAAGATAGGGGGCAGGAATAGGTAGAGACAAGAGAGTGAAAACTGTGGCTAGGATGTAAAACAAATAAATAAATTTGATTAATAAAAATTTTAGAAAGAAAAAATATTCAAGACTTCTTTCTTCCTCCATATAAAGAACCTTCCATGAGCTTGATTAATAAAACTGATTGTAAAAAGGTCATATATAATATATAGAGGGCAAAATTTACAAAACACTAAATAATTGCATCAATGTTCTTCTGTATATGTGGTGCTTTTATTGGTTGATAAATAAAGCTGTTTTGGCCAATAGCTTAGCAGAGGAAAGCAGGAAATCTGAACAGAGATATATAGAAAGAGTAGGCAGAATCAAGGAGACTATGTAGTTGCCAAAGGAGAAGGACACCAGAATCTTACTTGTAGGCCACAGCCTCATGGTGATACAGAGATTAATAGAAATGTGTTAATTTAAGGGGTAAGAGCCAGATAGGTATACACTTAAGTTATTGGCCAAAGAGTGTGACAATTAATATAGTTTCTGTGTGATTATTCAGGTCTGGACAGATGGAAAATAAATGAGCCATCTACTTTTAAAATATGGCACCAACATGGGCCAACTACATCTACATAAAACCTGAAAGACCTTGGGAAAGAATTCTAGACACACACACACACACAAACAACAACAATAAAAAACAAAGTTAAGGATGGCTTCTTGGTAGCAGCATTATCTTGGATGGGCTCAATTTGTTGGTGGTGAGCAGAGGCAAAACTCCTTTAGGAGAAGATATTCTGACTCAGCGTTAGCAGCAAAAACTGCAGTTCATTTAAGGGAAAGCTTCCCAGTTCATGCTGGTGGCACAAATGGCTATGGCTCTTTGTGAGAATGCTATGCGTTACTTGGTGACAGCACTGACCAACTGCTTCCCACAGTTGAGGTGGTGAGCACTGCTCCCTCCCATTGGTCCCAGAGCAGCAGTGAACTATCTTTGCCATGTTAAAAGGCCTAGAAATGCTAATCCAGAATCCAGGGCCACTGAGACCACATTACTTGCCATTTTAAAATTGCTCTTTGTCAGAAAAAGATTTCAGATACAGTAGGACAGATTCAGACACTAAAGACCTCTAAATGAGACACAGTGTGTTTTAAAATGTACATAGGCTTGGGAAAAAGTAGGAAAAGACTATAAACAAAAGTACAGACAGTCATAGATTAAAGGAGTAAAGATAATTCATTAAATATTAAAAAGTAATAGGGTAAAAGAATAAGCCATGCAAAAAATGGAAAACACACAGATAGTGTGGACTATGTATTACTGTTTTCTTCAAATTTTTTGACTGTCCATGAGAGTCATTTCATTGTATAAACTCTTAAACTAAATCAATGTATATATTTTAAAGCTATCTTGACTTCAGAATTTGAGTCCAAGGATATATTACTTTGGAAAAGAGATCTGTTTTTGTTTCCACAGAAAATGAAAACCTGTAAATTCCTTCTAGGCTAATGTGGGTTGATGGGAAAAGACCCCTGAGCAAAGTCTCCATGAATACCAAAATACTTCACCCAACAAGCAGCAGGAAGCAGTTTGGAGAAAACTATGACAAAATTCCCAAAATGATTGTTTATAAATGTTTGTGATAGATTATGGAAACTTTTGAAATTGAACTAAATGCACTTTACATTATGATATTTTTATAAGCTATAAGCTACCAGGGAGTAGAATATGTTAGTTTGAATGTATTTGGCCACTTTAATCTCAAATGGAGTACCACTGTAAGGTAGGTCTGCTTTTTTTGGAATGGATGTGGCCTTATGGGAGCAAATGTGTTAATGTGGAGGTGGGCCTTGAGATCTCAAATATGCTCGAGGTACCACATAGTGTCTTAGTTCTCTTCATGCTGCCTGTAAGATGTAGGACTCTCAGCTACTTTTCCAGCACCATGTCTGCCTCCACATAGCCATGTTACACAATGATAAAAATGTACTGAATTTCTGAACTGTAAGGAAGCCACCAGAATTAAATGTATTCCTTTATACGAGTTGCCATGAGTGAAGGTGATGGTATCTTTCTCTTACCTATGTCACCACATGGAAGACTAGGGGAAGCAGGGTCAGCTCTCCTTCTCTTGTACACTCAGTGCCCATTCTAACATCCATCTCATCTCTGAAACTACAGATCCCAAACCGCAGGATGTTCACAACACAAAACAAAGGTGGGAAGTTTAGGGGAGCCTGAGTGAAATACTGATTAGTGATCTGACTGAGGACAGAGGCCTCTAACTGAACTGATGACTCAGCAATGAATACTTGCAAATGAAGCTGGAAAGATTAAAGGGTAAAGCCACATTATAGCTTCCATGATAAGATTCACATCCATTGTTTTCTTTTCCTCTTTCTTGTTTTGCTTTCTTTTGTTCTGTTGGTCTGGTTTTGTTTTTGTTTTTTTTCTTTTCTTTTCTTTTTTTTTGTGGAGAGGTTGTAAGGGCAGAGGACAGATGTAAGGGGATGAATAGATGGGTGGGATTGGGATACATGATGTGCAAAATGACAAGAATAAATAAATGCTAATAAAAATAAAAAAGAGTTGCCATAGTCATAGTGTCTCTTCACAGCAATACAAACTCTAATTAAGACTATCTCTATATACTCTCTTATATATACTGATATATACACCAAATAAATTCATAAAGTTTTTCTTCATGTACATACTGTTGCTCAATGCACACACACACACACACACACACACACATATGAGTGTGTGTATATATACTATTTTAGATATATGAAGATAAAGTTTATGAATTTATTTGGTGCATTTTCAAGCTTGACAATCAATTTAATAAACCTAATTATAGGAAAATTATGAATCTTATAATAAAATGACATTTTTAGACAAATGAAAAGAGTCTAGAGACATTATGTTGTTTTCTTTAGCATCTGTCTTTGTTTCTATAAAAGAAGAAAGTAATAATCATCCCATGGTCTCATATACCCTTTACTAACAAATATATGGTAGATATTGACATGAGACTTCTATTTTAGCTATTTAAATGTATTTATTGAGCTATTTATTTTTTTCTCTTCCCTTCCTTTCTCTCTTTTCTCCTTCCACCCTCCCGCTTGCTCCCAAAGCTGTTAATTCTCTCAAGCTGTGAATTGTAGTCTGGTTATTTTTTGCTGTGATTTATATCTTCAATCCACTTATCATGTTTGTCTTTCTGAGTCTGGGTTACCACACTCAGGATTTTTTTATTGTTCCATCCATTTGTCTGCAAATTTCATGATGCTACTTTTTTTACAGCTAACTAGTACTCCATCATGTAAATGTGCCATATTTTCTTCATACATTTTTGAGTTGTGTGGCATCCAGGTTGTTTCCAGGTCCTGGCTATTATGAACAATGTTGCTATGAATATTTTTGAGCAAGTGTTCTTGTGGTATGATTAAGTATTCTTTGGGTATACATCCAAGAGTGATATCTCTGGGTCTTGAAATAGATTTATTTCCAATTTTCTGAGAAACTGTCATACTGATATCCAGGACAGCTGTTCAATATTGCACTCCCACCAACAAAGGAAGACTCCACATCTTCTTCAGCACAAGCTGTCCTCAGGATTTTTGATCTCAGCCATTCTGACAGATGTAAGATGATCTCAGTCATGAGAATTCATAAGAATAAATATTTCCTATGCTAGATATATGGCTAGGCAGTTAAAAACTCTTGTTTCACTCTTGGAAAACCTGACCTCGGTGGAAACCTCACAAAACAGTGGGAGCCTCACCTCTAACTCCAATTTCAAGGATCTGATACCCTATTTGGGCCTCTGTGGGCACTTAAGGGTACTTGTGGACACTTGTATGTACAATGTGCCCATGAGTACACATAGGAACACATACATGAAAAATAATAAAAAACTATATGTCTTTACAAAAAGAGTATGTATGTAGGAACACATATATACAAAATAATTTAAAAAATATGTCTTTACAAAAGGAGTATACAGTCTCTCCTTATGTGGAATACAAATGCATAATAGTAAACTATTCATCTGTTTCAACAATCAGACATACCTTCAGTTTATGTCATCTGTTCCTAAACAGGATTGAAGGAATCTTAAATAACTAAAAATTTCTTCACTCTCTGAGTAAAACTCAAAAAAGTAGTAAATATTTTCTTCTACATTTAAATAGTACTTTTTAAAAGTACTAATATTAAAGAAGAGATTAAACAGCAAAAGCCTATTAACTGTGATTGAGTTGTTTTGATATTCCTTCACCATGCTTAATAAGAAATACAATTTCCCCTTGAGGTGACTTAAGTGAAATATATGCCCCATGGACTCAATTATTTGAACAGTACCACTGTTTGAGGAGGTTAGGTGAAGAATGTCACACAGTCTGGAGTTGAGATTTCTCAGCCTTAACCCTCTTCCTGTTTATTTAATCTGCTTAAGGCTTTCTGGTGAAGATGGGAGTTCTCAGCTTCAGTTCCTGGTACGTACTCAGAGCTGCAGAGATGCAACTAACACAAATCCCTCCATTTAATATGTGGCCTTATTCTTTAAACAGAATAATGAGTTCTTTTAACAGTTGTTATAAAAACCCTTCATATCAATTAAGAACTGACAGTTTAGGTTGAGCCTTCATTCTGTGTTTTATTCTTCATATGCCTTCACTAAATTTTACAACAGTCTCCAAAGAACAACATATCTTTACTCATGCTCTACTTTTTCTCACATTCAAAGGCACAAATGGCACAGAGTCACCTGTTCCTGACCTTGACATGGGCAAACTCATTCTCTGCTCCTGTTTCGACTCCTTTAGCTTATCCCATCCAATTAATTTTGGTTACAAAACCAGGAAGAGAGAAATGCTTAGCTTCCCATTTCTATTTTCTTTAATTATGTAAAATCAGTTCAAAATGCAATTCCTATTACACTAATTATCAATAAATTTAATGAACCTGACGTGTGAATAACGACAACAACAGTTAAAGGTGCTCTCTAGGCAGTTCATTCTTGTGAAGGTCTGTTGTACGACACCTTATGGCACAGAGTCACACGATCTGAAAAGGGTCTAACTTTTGAATTTAGGCCTAAAATTTCATTTTAAGATTGTTATCTTCCTGTTTCTATCATTTCTTTCTTTCTTTTCTTTTCTTTTCTTTTCTTTTCTTTTTTTTTTTTTTTTTTTTTTTTTGAGACAGGGTTTCTTTGTAGCTTTGCAGCCTGTCCTGGAACTAGCTCTTGTAGACCAGGCTGGCCTCGAACTCATAGAGATCCACCTGCCTCTGCCACCCAAGTGCTGAGATTAAAGGCATGTGCCACCACCACCTGGCCAATATTTTAAATACAGGTTTTCTTTTGAATTAAAAATTTCCACTCCCCCACTCTTCCAATCAGAAAAAATATGAAGCACTTTATATTCTTCCCAGTATTATTTTTAGCAGGATTATTTATAGTCACACTCTTCTTCAGACCAAATCCATTCTCAAGTCCCATAAAAGTTTCATCCAAATTGTATTTCAAAATATTTCTTTAATTTTATTTCTACAACAGGTTTACTTAGACAAGCAATTTCTCTTTTCTAGCTTAAATACTACCATTAATTTCTGGCCTATACTCAGATTGTGCCTTATTTTTTGGGTGGCAGTAGTCATTCAAAACCAAATAATCGGCTCTTTCCTTTAACAAATTGCTCTTTAGGAATGATGTCCTGAGTGATTTTTAAAAAATGAAAATGTTTCAAATAAATATATGAATATGTGTAACTCTCCTAAGTCTAGCAGCTGAGCCACACATCAAATTTCATTATAAATATTCCAGAAGTAAAATCCTAACTAATATCTTTCAATAATAGAAAGGATGAGGGCTATTAATAGTCACTTATGATACAGGTATACACTCAAATAGAAAAATTTGAATCCAAAATATTAATTGCAAATCCCCCTTAATTATATGTAATTTATCTAGCCATCTTCAGAACTGGAGGTGAACTTATGGGAAATGAAAAACAAATACAGGCTGCAAAGCAACAATCACTTGAAATACTTTAAAAACATCATATATGAATAAAAATAATTTAAATATTGTTAAATACACAAAGTAAACTCTTTGATATGTTTTTATCCTCTTTATTGGCACTTCTACTAATAGTTAATTATTTTCTTAGTAGAAAACACTTTGCAAATGTTATTATGTATTTCATTTTTGCTTACTTCATATAAATAATCTCAATTTTAAACAATGAGTTATTTTTCTTGAGTATAATTACCATTAATTAAGTGCTGGTTCATGTTATTAATTTTTTTGTTTTTTTTTATTTATTCTTTTTTTCCATTCAAAAATTTACACTTCCTCCCCTCCTCCCATTCCCCTCTTGCTCCTCAACTCACCCTCCTCCCTCCCCCTCCCTTCTTAAGAGAGGGCAGGGAAAACACCAATGATAGCCTTTGCTGGAGAGGTTGTGGAGTAAAGAGTACACTCATCCGTTGCTGGTGGGAATGCAAACTTGTGAAACCACTTTGGAAAGCAGTGTGGCAGTTTCTCAAGAAATTCGGGATCAACCTACCCCTGGACCCAGCAATACCACACTTGGGAATATACCCAAGAGATGCCCTATCATACAACAAAAGTATATGCTCAACTCTGTTCATAGCACCATTGTTTGTAATAGCCAGAACCTGGAAACAACCTAGATGCCCTTCAATGGAAGAATGGCTGAAGAAAGTATGGAATATATGCATATTAGAGTGCTACTCAGCAGTAAAAAACAATGACATCTTGAATTCTGCATGCAAATGGACAGAAATAGAAAACACTATCCTGAGTGAGGTAAGCCAGAACCAAAAAGAGGATCATGGGATGTACTCACTCATAATTGGTTTCTAGCCATAAATAAACGACACTGAGCCTATAATTCGTGATCCTAGAAAAGCTAAATAAGAAGGTGAACCCAAAGAAAAACATATAGTCATCCTCCTGGATATTAACCTTCATCAGGCGATGAAAGGAAACGGAGACAGAGTCCCACATTGGAGCACTGGACTGAAATCCCAAGGTCCAAATCAGGAGCAGAAGGAGAGAGAGCACGAACAAGGAACTCAGGACCGCGAGGGGTGCACCCACACACTGAGACAATGGGGCTCATCTGTTGGGAACTCACCAAGGCCAGCTGGCCTTGGTCTGAAAAAGCATGGGATAAAACCGGACTCGCTGAACATAGCAGACAATGAGGACTGCTGAGAAGTAAAAAACAATGGCACTGGGTTTTGATCCTACTGCACGTACTGGCTTTGTGGGAGCCTAGGCTGTTTGAATGCTCACCTTACTAGACCTGGAAGGAGGTGGGAGGTCCTTGGACTTCCCACAGGTCAGGGAACCCTGACTGCTCTTTGGGCTGGTGAGGGAGGGGGAGTTGATTGGGGAAGGGGGAGGGAAATGGGAGGCGGTGGCGGGGAGGAGGCAGAAATCTTTAATAAATAAATAAATAATAAAAGATAAATATAAATAAATAAAAATAAATAAATAAAAAAAAAGAGAGTGAGGGCAGGGAATCCTGTCCTGTGGGAAGTCCAAGGCCTGCCCCCTACAATCAGGCCTAGGAAGCTTTACATCCAAATAGACTAAGGTCCCAAAAAGCCAGTACATGCAGTAGAAACAACTCCCAGTGCCTTTCAATGGCTTCTCAGTCAGCCCCCATTTTTAGCCACATTCAGAGAGTCCAGTTTGATCGCATGCTCATTTAGTCCTGGTCCAGCTGTATTTGGTGAGCTCCCATTAGAACAGGCACACTGCCTCAGTGGGTGGACCAATCCTTCACAGTCCTGACTTCCTTGCTCATCTTCTCCCTCCTTCTGCTCTTCAAATGGACCTTGGGAGCTCAGTCCATTGTTTTGGCATTTTTGTCTTAATGACAATGTCCTTTGATTTACAGAAGCTTCTGAGTTTCAGGGGGTCCCATTTATTCACTATTGTTCTTGTTGTCTGTGCTATTGGGGTTATACATAGGAGATGGCCTTTTGTGCTCATGTGTTGCAGTCTACTTCCCACTTTCTCTTCTATCAGGTTCAGTGTGGTCGGATTTATATTGAGGTCTTTAATCCATTTGGACTTGAGTTTTGTGCATGGTGATAGATATGGATCTATTTTCATTCTTCTACAGGTTGACATCCAGTTATGCCAGCACCATTTGTTGAAGATGCTTTCTTTCTTCCATTGTATACTTTTACCTCCCTTGTCGAAAATCAGGTGTTCATAGGTTTGTGGGTTAATATCCAGGTCTTCGATTCGATTCCATTGGCCAACGTCTCTGTTTTTATGCCAAAACCAAGCTGTTTATATATTACTTCTGTTTATTTAAAAAGAAACTGTTAAACATGTTCTTAATCACATTTTGTAGTGTTTGAAATTTTAAAACATCAATCGTAGGTATTATCCAATATTATTTTCCCTTCATTTCTTGGTATTAATGTAATACTTGTTCTATTTGGATATATTTTACTTCATGGATAAATTTTTTGCTTTAGGTTTTATTTTACCATGTGGTATAATTGTAAAATGTTTTGTTGCATTTGCGTTGTTTTCAACCAAGATATTAAATATATAACATAAAGCTCTTTTGTTTTCTCATCCTAGACACTGTTTTGCTGATTTGTACTCATTGGACAAAATAATGGGTCTCACTATGATATTTTCCTTGGAGTTTTACAGTAAAGACTGTTACTTAGAGAATAGATTGCATATTTAGTTGGATGATTTTTCTGGCCAAATATTGTGAATTAGCTAATTAATAATGAGCAGCATAAAGTTATAACAAACATTTACAATAGTGTAAACAAAGTGATCTGGGCAGCTAGTTGAAGCGGGAAACATTTGTCAGGTGATCAGAAGAAGATTAAGCTAAGTGTACGAAATGAGACTTGATTATTGTGAGTGACTTGATTAGAAATTCACAGCATCCTATTTAAAAAGTGAAGCAGGTGATTAGTATTATAAAATGGCAAATATTGTGGCTGAGTTATAGTAATTCATGTAAAATAAAATTTCTAAGCCATGAATTTGAGAATTTAGTTGAATGATATCCAAGCACAATATTAAATATGTGGGCTGGATTCACAATTGTGTACAATCAAGAAAATTTAAAAATAAGAGATGCATTTAAAGATCTATTTATTTATTTTGTGCATTGTGCCCCTGAGTGTGTTCACTGTGCCCCTGAGTGTGTGCATTGTGCCCCCGAGTGTGTGCACTGTGCCACTGAGTGTGTTCACTGTGCCCCTGAGTGTGTGCACTGTGCCCCTGAATGTGTGCACTGTGCCCCTGAGTGTGTGCATTGTGGGGAATTGAAACCACCTCCTCTTTCAAGAAGCATAAGTACTCATAAACTCTGAACCATGTCTTCAGCTCGAAGAAGTTGCATATTTAAAATTATAATATCAAGCAAAACAATTATGAAAGAATGATTTGGTAAATCCTTAGTCCATCCATACTGTATGCACAGAAAAGTGATGTAGCCATTTCTAGATTACTTGCTTTGTCTCACAATGAATGAAAGTACCATCTCAGTAGGAGCCAGAAATTCACAGATTAAACTATTTAAGGTGTGTGGCTGGGACTTTTTTCTAATGAGATATATGTCTGTGAATTTTAGGAAAGGTTGACAATGTATTAATAATTTTATGCAAGTGTAAAAATGACTGCCCTATCTTGAAAACTGCCATGAGGGCTCTAAATGGAGGACAAATGACTCAGAGAAAAAATGAAAATACATATTCCAGAAATTAGAGTTTTGAATTTTTCTTTCCAGAGGTGACTCTCCTGTGGCAAATATTATGGGCACAAAGGACAGAACATTTTTTTCTACATAGAATTGTTTTTAAGGGTTGAAAAAATAGCCAAATCTGGCCTCCTTAGAATTAAACTTACTTTAGACCAGTTGATATGGAGATTTAGAATTTTTAAATTAATTTGTATTTGTCTGTGTTTCTTACATATATGTCTATGTGCTGGGCTTATGGAGGCCCTGTTGGAACCTGGGTCACCTGGAGGAGCAGATATGCTCTTAACCATGAGCCACCTCTTCAGACTATGATAATTTATATTTCATGATTTCCACACCAGTATCTTTTATCTGGAAACCATATGGCTCATTATCCAGAAACTACAGGTCCATGGAAGAAAAACTTTACAATCAACTTCAAAAAGCAGGGCATATAGGTGAATACCCTTCTTTGTCATTTGGAGTGGCAATAAAGAAAACTGTGGGAGAACAAATTTAAAGGCTTAGCCACAAACATCACATAAAGAGATTGTGCAGTTTCTGTGGTAACAAAAAGGAAGGGACTCAAATTTTAACCTTTTTCTTACTTACATCAACAAAAAGCACTGTGGAGAAGGAAGACCTTTAGAAAGAAATATTTTGGTAATGAATATTCACAATAATAATAAACTAAAGGGATCAGCAACAACAATAAAACAAAGAAAATACTGTATAAGGAGGAAACGTAAAATTACTGCTTAGTAACATGCAAATAAATTCCATAGCAAAAATATTGCTAGTAAACTGAATTAATGTGGGGCAAACATTTCAAGAGCGACAATAATGACAAAGGCAGACCCCAATAAATAACATATAGAAAAATTAGAGATCATGAGCTAGAAAAGGAAAATTATCAGAGAAAAGTTCAAGATTAGACACTCCAAGGTTCTATGAGATCTTCACTGTTTGTAGAGTATCTTTCTTAACACTTTCTTCCCATAATGTCAGAGTGTTCTCTCCTCAATTCTACCCTCTACTTTGTTTGCGAATCTGAAATTGATCAGCTGTTACTCATTAGATTCCAAAGGAGAAGAAATAAATGTTGTCTTTCGCCATCATCGACCCTAACTGGGCAAAAGCACATGCAGGATTTTGACAAATTGTCTATATAAATAAATCATTTGGACATTTAAAGCAATTACTGTAAACATTATGAGTGGATATTTCCTACTTAAATTCCCACAGTTGCTATGGAGATCTGAGATAATTCATACAAAAATGGTAAACTATGCAGAGCAATAAAATTAAATATTTTGCTATTCTCCCTCATTTTAATGTTCAGTTATCTTTATTAGATAAGAAATTATACTGCAAGCCAAAAAGCTAAAGAGAAAGTAAAATAATCTGCAATGTGAATGACTCTTCTCCAACTGGACATCTCACAGTAGCAAACACACCAAAGCTGTTAGCATCTGCAAAGCTTTTATGTCTAATCAACAGTCTGACAAATGAAAATCTCTGGGCTGTTTAAGACCATTGTATTCTGAGCTGGGTGAGCTGACCTCTACTTCTAGTCCTCAAGTACATCTAGTACTCAAAAGGCAGTGGCAGGAAGATTTATTTAAGTCCAAAGCCAGTCTAATCTACATAGTGAGATCTTATCCTGAAAAGTAAAAACAACAACAGCAAAAAACTAAAAGAAAGAAACAAAATAAAACAACAACAATAAAACTGTTTCAATTTATAAAATACTGAAAATACTTTTATTTCAAATAACAAATCAGATTATAGTCCAGCAATCCAGTAATATGGCTACTTATAAAACCCTCTTTAGACTTCAGGGAAAAAAACATATTTTTATGTTGCTTATTATGCTCAAATGGCCATAAAAATGAAGAAAAGTTCAATAATTAGTTAAACTAAAAAACAGTGTAGAAGTCATTGAACAAAATGTGGTAGCTGCAGTATTTGAGAAGAAGTTCAAATCAAACATTAAATGTAATTTTTAACTTCAAGTAGTGCTCAGAACTTATTAAAAGGTCATTTTTATAGAATCCTTTTTATTGATTTTTGTTGAGCTCTACATTTTTTTCTGCTCCCCTCCCTGCATCTCCCCTCCCCTTCAACCCTCTTCCAAGGTCCTCATGTTCCCAGTTTACTCAGGAGATCTTGTCTTTTTCTACTACTCACGTAGATTAGATCTATGTATGTCTCTCTTTGGGTCGTCATTGTTGTCTAGGTTCTCTGGGATTGTGATTTGTGGGCTGTTATTGTTTTTTTTTCTTTATGTTTAAAAACCACTTATGAGTGAGTACATATGATAATTGTCTTTCAGGGTCTGGATTACCTCACTCAAATGATGTTTTCTACCTCCATCCATTTGCCTGCAAAATTCAAGGTGTCGTTATTTTGTTCTACTGTATAGTACTCCATTGTGTAAATGAACCTCATTTTCCTTATCCATTCTTTGGTCGAGGGGCATTTAGGTTATTTCCAGGTTATGACTATGATAAACAATGCTGTATGAACATAGTTGAGCACATGTCCTTGTGGCACGATGGAGCATTCTTTGAATATATAACCAAAAGTGGTATTGCTGGGTCTTGAGGAAGGTTGCTTCCTAATTTTCTGAGAAATCGCCATACTGACATCCGAAGGGACTGTATCAGCCTGCATTTTTATAGAATCTTTTTAAAGAGAAGTAAATTTTTTTACTTGTATTGAATGCAGTATTTTTTTCTACATAATATATCCTTACTGTGTTTTCCCGTTCCTCTCAGCTCCCCTCTCTCTACTCTCATCTACTAGTCTCTTATTAGAAAATGAACAGGATTCTGTAGAATGCTAAAAAATAGCTAACATATTGAAATTTAAAACATGTACATGCACCCCCACACACAAACCAAACCAAACCAAAACAAAACAAAACGAAAGACAGAATGAAAAGGGTCAAGAGAAGGAAGAGAAGGCACAAGAAAGAGAGTAGAGTAACACTCATTCAAACACTTGACATTCACATAAAAACAAAAAATTGGAAGTCATATATATATAAATTAAAGTATATCTACATATATATATACATATATACATATGTATATATATATATATACATATGTATTATGTATTAAAGAAAAAGCAGGAATCCTGACAGGACATTGAGGGACAAGGGACATCTAGAGACGACATTAAGTTCATTTTTTTTTTTAGTCATCTACTTCCAGTCATACAGAACTGTAGTTAGTTTGCTAACAGTAGTTGCTTTCCCCAGTGAGATTTTCCTGGAAAAATGATTTTGTTTAGTTTTCAAATGGTGATCAATTGGGTATAGCCTCTGTGTTAGAGAGGTAAGCATGTGTCCACTCTTTCATCTCAGGGACCTCAATCGGTGAAGCTCAGTGCAAATCCTGTGTATGGTGCTTCAATCTCTGTGAGTTTAAATGTGCATCTATCATGTGGACATATAGGGCCTTCTTCTCTTCGTGCACTCTGTCGTCCCTGACTCTTACACTCCTTCCACTTCCTCTTCTGCCAAGATTCCTGAGCTTCAAGGAGAGGATTTGATGGAGACATTCTGATTAGAGCTGAAAGCTTGGAGGTCTCTCACTATCTTTGAATAGTCTGACTTCATATTTGCTTCCATTTGTTGTAGGAGGAAACTTCTCTGCTGATCGTTGAATAAGGCACTGCTCTGTGAGCATAGCAAAATTTCATTAGGAGTTATTTTATTGATACAGTTTTTTAAAGCAGGAGTATTTTACTTCATCATAGGTCAATGGGCTATGTAGTCTCAGGTTCTTGTTTTTCTTTTGTTTTGCTTTGCTTTGTTTCAAGACAGGGTTTCTCCGTAGCCTGTCCTGGAACTAGCTTTTGTAGACCAGAGACTGGCCTTGAATTCAAAGAGATCTGCCTGCCTCTGCCTCCCTAGTGTTGGGATTAAAGGCATGCCTCACCACCACCCGGCTAGTCTCAGGTTCTTAGTCGCCTAAACAGAGTCTGGTATGGATTCCATTTGGTAGAGTATGCCTTTAGTCAAATTAGATATTTGTTGATTATTCCCACAAAGATTGTGCCATGATTGGACTAGCATATGTTGCAGGCAGGACACCTGTGTTGATCATATGATTTTTGATAGGATTGTAGTTTATGCTTCTCCTTAGGTAGGATGAAAAGTTCTTTCCTCTGCCAAATATTTAGGTTATAGTTATTTAACATCTTTCTCTTTCTGGCCTAAATGTTCCTAAAATCAACTCATCAATCAATATCTTCTCTTAGAAACTTCCTTTTTGATATTCTTGTTTCCCTTTTTTGAAAGATATATATATATATATATATATATATTTTATTTATTTATTTATTAAAGATTTCTGTCTCTTCCCTGCCACCGCCTCCCATTTCCCTCCCCCTCCCCCAATCAAGTCCCCCTCCCTCGTCAGCCCAAAGAGCAATCAGGGTTCCCTGACCTGTGGGAAGTCCAAGGACCACCCACCTCCATCCAGGTCTAGTAAGGTGAACATCCAAACTGCCTAGGATAAAACCAGATTCGCTGAAAGTTTTCTTTTTAAAAACACATACAGGTGTATAAATATGTATGCTAAATAGATATTCTCTCAAAATGATATTCTTATTCCCCCACTATATCTATACTCATTTTATAATGTCTACAAACAAATCCTTCTCTTCATTTGGTCAAACATTTTTAGGTTGTGACTGGTTGAAGTGACATTGAAATTAAAAAAAAAAAAGACAGCAGTATTTGGTTTAGCATCCAGTAGTATCAAGAATCTGAATTGTTATTCTAATCAGAACAACTGGAAGGTGGCAGTGTCACCAAAGAAATGGAGCCATTGTACACTTGGTAGGAGGTGCTAGGGACTTATAGGATGAACAGGGGGACTTTGGTTGATAGAAGACTCTATCTGCAGGTCAGTTCTGCTGCTGTCTCAAAGAAGTATTTAGATCCTCTTATTACGATGAATATCTTGCATATCACCATAGAACCTTCATCTGGCGAGGGATGGAGATAGAGACAGAGACCCACATTGGAGCACTGAACTGAGCTCCCCTAGCCCAGATGTAGAGCAGAAGGAGGGAGAAGATGAGCAAGGAAGTCAGGACCGCAAGGGGTGTGTCCACCCACGGAGATGGTGGGACTGATCTAATGGGAGCTCACCAAAGCCAGCTGGACGGGGTCTGAACAAGCATGTGATCAAACCAGACTCTCTGAATGTGGCTGACAATGTGGGCAGACTGAGAAGTCAATGATAATGTCTCTGGATTTTGATTCTACTGCATGTACTGGCTTTTTGGGAGCCTAGTCTGTTTAGATGCACACCTTCCTAGGATGGAGGGGAGCCTTGGACTTCCCACAAGGCAGAGCACCTTGACTTCTCTTAGGATTAGAGAGCGAGGGGAGGGGGAGGGGGGAATGGGAGTGAAATGGGAGGATGGGAGGAGGTGGAAATATTAAATAAATAAAAAAAGAAAAATATTTGGCTTATTATTCAAAAAAAAAAGAGAGAGAATCAGGAATCTCAGAGCCCACAGGTGTTGTCAGTGAAATGGACATTCCTGCCAATAACTCATTCCTTCTGAGGATTTTAGGTCATTAACCCTTCATTCTTTCTGTGTTCTGTATTACCTCTTTCCTATTTGTTTAGTATGCATAACTCAGGAGATGCTCATAGCTCATACACTATATGACAGGAGGTTAGACTGGAAAACAAGTAGTCTTCTCTGTTGTCTAGATGTCTATAATAAAGAGGATAATTGATCAAAAATTCAGGTATATATTTCCAGCATCCTATTTTAAAAGAGTATGTTTCTGTCTTTAACTATAAACCTCTCTTATCCTTTTTGGACAAAACACAAGTTTAGTATTTTTCCCCTGAATGTCTGCTTCACTGTCACCTTTAGTGCTCAGCCACATGCTTCTGTTTCCTACTTGCTTGAAAAGAACAAACTGACCTGTTTCCCATGTCCTCATCATTGTTCTACTTAGTGAAGTGACAGAATGCTTATAGGTACGTGTTTTTATTTCCAATTACATTACGTTCTGCAGAGTTGAATCTTATTTCATCTAGAAATTATCTACCCATCATCTATTTATCTCTATCTCTCCATTTGTACTCTATTTATAATAGAGTCTAAATCAAGGAATTCATGATAGTGGTTCAAAACATAGCTGCCAAAAAGTGAAGTGATGCTAAAATAATGCACAAAAGAAGTAGCTAAGCCATTGGGGAGCACTCATGACACGGGCTACTCCAAAAGTGACCATGGACTTACATCCACATTATAAAGAAGCATTGGTAATAAAAGAACTTTTGAACTGACAGAATTAATGACTCCCAATCTTCATTTATAAGAAATTCTTAAATGTTTTGGGTACATACCAAAGTTTAAGTCTTTTAAGATCTGTGATTCCATCAATAAGACATACCATGCATGTGTAACAGGGTATGCAGGAATTCCTCACAGGTAATAAAGGCTTTAAAGTGGTATAGTAGGAGAGAAAGAGAGGTGTAAATGGAAGAGATGAAAGAGCAAGTTTCAAATATCCCAGTACTCCTTGCCTGCCTGAAGCAAGTCAGATGTGGAAAATCAAAATGCAAAAGTCTCTTAGTGTATCTAGTTTAGTTTTGAAGACTGCTTAATTATGGATCCTTTACCAGGTATATTATGTTTAATAAATGGGACTTTAAAAATGAATACTACACTTGATAATTATATATGCCTGAACTCAAGAGATTTTTCTACAGGATCAACACTCATGGGCTTTCAAATACACAGTCAATTGAGTAAAGAACCATTGGCCTACTGAATCAAGTGTATTAATTATACTCGATGGCATTCTAAAGTCGCTAAATTAGTAACAAGCCATTTGCTGTGTAATGTTCTGCGCATCTCATTTTCTCTCAAATACCATTTTTTTTCTCTCTTAAACTTTTTAAATTGGAGTAAGTCCTGACCCAATAGACAGTATCCTTTCTTTTATTTTTTTTTAGATTTTTTAAAAAAGTGCTTTTTAATCCATTTGGACTTGAGTTTTGTGCATGGTGATAGATATGGGTCTATTTTCATTCTTCTACAGGTTGACATTCAGTTTTGCCAGCACAATTTGTTAAAGATGCTCTCTTTTTTCCATTTTATACTTTTAGCTCCTTTATCGAAAATCAGGTGTTCATAGGTTTGTGGGTTAATGTCAGGGTCTTCTATTCGATTCCATTGGTCGACTTCTCTGTTTTTATGCCAATACCAGGCTGTTTTCAATACTGTAGCTCTGTAGTAGAGTTTGAAGTCAGGGATGGTAATGCCTCCAGATGATCCTTTATTGTATAAGATTGTTTTGGCTATCCTGGGTTTTTTGTTTTTCCATATAAAGTTGATTATTGTCTTCTCCAGATCTGTGAAGAATTTTGATGGGATTTTGATGGGGATTGCATTGAATCTATAGATTGCTTTTGGTAGAATTGCCATGTTTACTATGTTAATCCTCCCAATCCAAGAGCAGGGGAGATCTTTCCATTTTCTGGTGTCCTCTTCAATTTCTTTCTTCTATCGGGAACTCACCAAGGCCAGCTGGCCTGGATCTGAAAAAGCCTGGGATAAAACCGGACTCGCTGAACATAGTGGGCAATGAGGACTACTGAGAACTCAATAACATTGGCAATGGGTTTTTGATCCTACTGCACGAACTGGCTTTGTGGGAGCCTAGGCAGTTTGTATGCTCACCTTACTAGACCTGGACGGAGGTGGGTGGTCCTTGGACTTCCCACAGGGCAGGGAAACTTGATTGCTCTTTGGGCTAATGAGGGAGGGGGACTTGATTGGGAGAGGGAGAGGGAAATGGGAGGAGGTGGCGGGGAAGAGTCAGAAATCTTTAATAAATAAATAAAAATTTTTAAAAAAAGTGCTTTTTATCAATTCTTTGAGAATTTTCTACAATGTACTTGGAGCATATACTTTCCAGTCCCTAGGCTTCCCTCATGCTCACCTTCCCCATTCTCTCACCCTTCTCACTAACTTAGAGTTTCTTTTTATCCCCTGTTGATTCTGTTCACCTTTCCAAACTACTCCAGGGAGTAGATACTGCCCTGGTGTGTGTTTGACCTAGTAGAAAGTTAGATTATTGAAGAAAACTGATGCTCTCCCATAGACTACCAAATGTCAGTAGTTCTTCAGATGGTAGCAAGATTTTTTTGTCTGCCTTTTACTCTCTATGCTGGGATTTTGTATGACTTGAGCTAGTCCATGCTGTCACATCTGCTGTAAGTTCATATATGCAACTGTTATGTTGTATCTGGAAAACACTCTTTCCTGATGTTATCTCCCAATTTGGGTTCTTACAATCTTCCTGGCCCCTTTTCCATAAAGGTCCATGAGCCTTGAGGGAGGGTGTAGCAATATGTCCTATTTAGGAGTGAGCACTCCACAGTCTTTTATTCTCTGCACAGTGATCAGTAAAGGGTTTCCTTGTTAATTGTTGCCATCTACTGAAAGGAGAATGTCCTCTGATAATATATGATATGTGCATACATATACATATACGTGTTGTACCTACATATATTCATGTACATATATACATATATATATATATACAATACATGAATATATATGTATATGTATTTTGTACTCATGTGTGCAAGTACCTGAAGAATCCAGAATAGAGTACTAGATCCTCTGGTGCTAGAGTTACAGGCAGTTGTGAGCTAGCAACAATGCTGGAAATCAGCAAAAGGAAACTTTGTGTTTTCATCACTTGAGATTTGCATCTTTTCATTTTGCAAATAGAAGTTATAGATTTCCTATCAACCCACTCACTGTATTACTGTTTCAGGAGAGATCAACTATGGTGAGAATGAGAAGTTATTCGATTGCCGGTCCACAACAAAAGTCGAAACTCTAACTGGTGAAGTCCTATGAATTCCAGAAGAACTGATATGAAGGTGAAGGCTTCACAGCAAGGAGGATTTGAGGCAGAATCTGATCAAGGGGAAACTGGAAATTTTTTGATATGTCTGCTCTAGCAGCCATCTAGGTAATATTCTGGCAGCTGGCTTTTCATGATTTGCATTTAGCTTCACTCAGATTGATGAACATGAAAAATAATAAAAGTATCCACCCTCCCCTCACATTTCCAGTGGTTTCAATTAAATATCTAAAGTTGCTGTCACCTGTATTCTGTAAACAATAAACATCACCAATAATGCATGTGCTCGGACACCTGGTCCCCAATTGTGCTATTTTGGGGAGGTTATTTTGGTCCATCTGTTAGCAGATGGAGCCTTTCTGGAAGAAGTACATCACTGGGGACAGTCGTTGAGAGTTTATAACAGGATCCTACTTCCATGTATCTTTCAATGTCCATAAACCAAAATAACTTCTTTGCTCCACACCTTGTTGTTTTATCATTGGGTCCTATCACAACAATAGAAAATAAGTAAAATATCACCTCACATATGTTCATGAATTAACACAAAAAACAATTCACACAAACACATACACATAAACACATGTACACGCAAGTACACAGGCAATACCACATGGCCCTTGTTTATTTCACAATGAGGCCTAGAAATCAAAGATTCAGGTAACCTTTCTAATTGGGTCATGTTTTTTTTTTCAGCTAACAAAGAGTGACTCTATGTTTTGTAGAGTTATGAAGATAATTTAAAAATTTTTAGAACTCATTTTGTATTCTGTTTTCAATAATAGTTAATAGAAGCATTATGCTTTAGCTGAAAAGGCAATAAGTCAGGGTATAATTGATACTGAACAGTTTGCTGCTCTCTGTGAAGATAACATTAATGTTAGTAACAGCATGAAAAACAAAATCCCCTGTTCTGACCTTTAATAAAGGCTATCTTCCCATTCTTGCTTGGACTAAATGGAATACATTTATTTTTACTTTCATTCTTCACTTAATTGAATTACTTCTTAAAAGTTGTAATGTGCTTTCTTTTTGATAACACATGGAATCAAATTAGTGTGACCCATATGTATATAATAGTGGAGATATTCACTGGAGCATGGCTACACTCCAAAGAAAATGAACCTCAAGACCCTAACAGCCATTAACTGCCAATTGTTCCTCAGCCAAGGTGGGGACTTCACAGTGTCTCCCACGTTCATGCTAGAAAAAAAAATGATGCTGGTAAAGGGTTGTATTATGGGGATTCTACAGAGAGTTGGCAAGTGAACATTGCCAAAATGTATTGTATAAATGTATAAAATTCTAAAAGAATGAATTTAAAATGTGCTATAAATGGTTATGTTATGAATTTTAAATTACAACTAACTAATATCATCAGTAGTGTTTACTTGGAAATACATGTTAAGAGGCAATTATATAAAACCTAATAAAGGGGTTGGAAGAATGGCTCAGAGGTTAAGAGTGCATATTGCTCTTCCAGAGATCCCGAGTTCAATACCCAGCAACCACACAGTGCCTCACAACCATCTATAATGAGATCTGATGCCCTCTTTTGTCATGGAGACATACATGCAGACAGAACACTGTATAGATAATAAATAAATAAACCTTAAAAATGTACCTGAAAGGTACTCAAAAGAACATGAAAAGTAAATAAAACCTGGTATGCAGATATATTAATGGTATTACAGACTTCTGAACATATAATTATACATTAAGAACATTCTACATACATAAATACACATCATGAAATTACTCTTAACTAATGAATTTTAATCTAATCTTTCTTTCTTAATACTTTCTTAATGTTAGGAGCAAGTGTAGGTTTCAGAAAGGGAGCATTTAAAGCTAAAGTCTGGCCTCTTATACTTACACAGTAGTGATTCAGAAAACATCAATGAGGAAAAATTTTTTAGAAGCACATTAAAAATTATGAAAATTGAAGCACAGGATGAGTGAAGCAAGAAGATGAAACATGAAGTTAGCATTGTAAATGAAGTTAAGGGTGGTTTCTAATTTAGACCTAAAATACATTAGATAGACATGTGTGGAAAGAGAATCTTAGGCATGCTTAGTCAGAGAAAGTACCTCTGAGGAAGTCTGAGGCTTACAAGGGAATATAAGGTACAAATAATAACTGATTATTTGCCATTCTTTTTGAAACCACCGATCTTCAAAGCAGATACTGTGGAAGAGTCAGCATCTTGGAACAGGGTCCACTAGAAACAGACTCTGAGATTCAGCTGTACATGCTAGGAATGTATTAAAATACATTCCCAAACATGATAGCAGTCAGATACCAGATCACAGAAGAGAAATAATCCAGTTTTATTTCCAAAAATACCTGTGGTGTCTTCTGAATATCAGAACAAAAATGTACAGCTGAGTTTTCCACACAATAGTTAAGGCAGTTTGGCTCCTACCCTCCTTACTATTATCAATGGGATAACTTAATCTCTCGGGGAGAATATAAAAATTGGAGACAACTTTGCTCCTATCTCCTGCACAAGCCATCAATGGGACAGAGACAGGGAATCTCTTTGAGTTCAAGGCCAGCCTAGTTTATGAAGCAAGTTCCAGGACAGGCACCAATAGTACAGACAAATTCTGTCTTGAAAACAAACACTTAATTTTAAAAAGAGGGGAAGTGTTGTGGGACAATGGTCTTTTATCCTGTTACTTGTATTATTTTTAATAAGATGCTGATTGGACAGTAGCCAGGCAGGAAGTAGAGGTGGGGCAATCAGGCTGGAAGTAGAGGTGGGGCAATGAGAATTCTGGAAAGAGGGAAGTTTCAGTCCGCAGTTGTGACCCAGATGCAGAGGAAGAGAGATGTGACTGCCTGCCCCAAAAAGGTACCAAGCCACGTGGATAACTCAAATAAGAATTAAGCGCTAATGTAAGTTATAAGAATTAGATAATAAGAAGCCTGGGCTAATAGGCCAATCAGTTTATAACTAATGTAGACCTCTGTGTGATTCTTTGGGACGCAATGGCTGCAGGACAGGGCAGGACAGAAAACTCAGTCAACAACAAAAAAAGGAAAGGAAAATCCAGTATATCCTGGTTAGGAAAACAGTTTTTCCTAATTAACAATCATGCACACACAGAAAGAACTTTAGAGATGTTGTCCTGACAACAACATTTTTTAAAGGGAGTGATATTTGACTGAGACTGAAAAATCATTGATTAGAAAGAAGAAAAATTATTAAACAGGTGGACAAAGACAAAGATGTGGCATCTAGCAGGAGAGAACATGTGTTTTCACACACACACACACATGAATGAGCAGGGCAGTGGTGGTGCACGCCTTTAATCCCAGCATTCTGGAGGTAGAGGCAGGCAAATCTCTGTGAATTTGAGGCCAGTCTGGTCTAGAAGAGCTAGTTCCAGCCTAGGTTCCAAAGCTACAGAGAAACCATGTCTCAAAAAACCAATATATATGTATACACACACAGAGTGAAATGTTGCTGGGCCAAAAATTGAGAAGAAAAGAAGAGTTGTTGACATGCTATAGAAAAAGCCAGAGCCAGATCAATTACAATGTTATTAACCAGAATTAAAAACACAGCAGCACAATTAGAGATATGCTACCTATTTTGAGACCAACTAATTCTCTCAGTGTGTTTTAAATTGCATTAGTTTAGAAAGAGTCCCTTTAGTTGCAGGTAACTTAGTCTAAAATTTGTTTAATGTATCTAGAATGCATTTTCTAATTGGAGAAAAGAGCATAATTTATGTTACCTGCCTTGAGCTTATATGTTATAAGAAAGTCAAGGCAACATTTAAGCGTTTATTTGTTCACTTCTTTGTTTGCTTGTTTATTGCTTTGTAATATACTACCATGTGCCACAGTGTGCCTGTGGATGTCAGAGGATACCGTGCACACTCCAGTAACCTTCTTCTATCATGGTATGTTTCAAGAACCATAACTCACTTAATGAAGCTTGGCAGAAAGCACTTAATCTATTTAGTCATCTCTCAGTCTGAGGTTGTTTTAAAAATATGTCTTTGTGAGTGTTTTTGGAAAATTAAGATTTAAGTCAAAGATTTTAATTCTGTTTCCTTGATGGAAAAGAAATATTACCTATTTATGCGGCATGGTTCATATACCATCTAGTGATATTAAACAATCAGGTTTGCCCTCCTTCCTCAACTGGGAAATTTCAATGCATTCATTAATCCATATTATCATACAGATACTTTATAAACTCACCTCACACATCTTTCAGATCTCTGTAATGTGCTGTCTTTTAATACTAGAATACTAAGTTAAAAAGATAGCACTAAATTAGCGTGAAATCAGACACTATAGAGAAATTTAAATGGGTATGTTTAAAATTTGATGACTGAGCAATTATGGGCAAGGAAGCAAAAGGTTCTAAGTATTGGACCATCTATCTTTTTTATTCAATCCTAAATCAGAGGGAAGAGTGAGAGTCTCCTCTGTCTCTTGTAAGCTCAGTTGGCTTTGCCACTGCCAAAAGCTGAGTCAAGTTGCTGGCAGAGTTCATTCCCCCTTTCCTTGTGCATGCAACAAGTGAAGAGTTGGAAATGAGTAAATTGTAATGACCACAAATTCCCACTGTTTTCTGTCATACTCTTTGGAATTGACTCAAAGCTTAAAAGCTTGAAACATTTTTGCAATTCAGAAATATCCAAAGAGAAATGAAAAAAAAGAAAGAAAGAAATGAGGAAGGAAGGAAGAAGCCATATCAAAGATATGTTTCTGTTTTATGTTTAAAATAACTTGATAGAAATTTTGATTTTTCTGTTTTTCCTAATTCTGCTTCATCCTAATCTCTGTTACAAGTTCTCTAATTAGAACTTTATCAAGTAGAATTCATATATTTACACTTTTATTATTATATTGGTCATAGATCAGGTATTATCGTTGGCTATTTTCCGTACTTGAATTTTTCTGACAGTTATGAGGACTTGTGTCCATTTTTCCTAAAGAACATAACTGCTTATTATTTTTCTTTTAAATAGGTTGATGAGTTTTATTTGTATTCAGTTATCACTTTATTCCTGCCAATAAATATTAAACTGCAAGCATTTTCATGCTGGAGACACTTGCTATGTGTTCTTTGCAAAGGTCCAGCACTGGAAGAAAATAAATAAGATGCTCCCAAGTAGTTCAGCTAATGTTAAGATGAGGAATTTTATGGCATAAGCCATAGCTTGAACAATAATTAAATATTATTTTTCTATTTTGGCCATGTTGATAGTGTAATAACATTGGGATAGTTTTATTATTCTGTTCAAAATTGTATTTCATTATCTTACAAAAATAACAAGTAAAAGCCTTAAAAACTTAACTTTTCTTTACATATAAAAATAATTCCTTGCATATGTACCATATCCCTTCATCAGTTGAAAGACATTTAGGTTGCTTCCACTTCCTAGACATTGTGGTTGTAAAAGAAATATACTTGGATGAACAAGTACCTGTGGAGTAGGATATCTAATCATTGGGTATATACCAAGGTGTGGGATAGCTGGGTCATGCTGTATTTATTACAGCTTTATAAGATAGCTTGAAAACTGTTATGATAATCCTTCCAATAACTGTCTTTTCTTTCAGCATTTACTTGGTATATCTGGGATTTTTGTGGTCCCATACAAATTTTAGTTATTTTTTTAAACATTTTTGAATAATGTTGTGGGGTTTTAAGATTTCATTGAATCTGTAAATTGCTTTGGGTAGAATGGTAATTTTCTTAATATTAATGAATACCAATTTATGTGAATAAAAGGTCTTTCCATCTTCAAGTGTTTTTCCCATTCTACTTCTTAAAGGATAAAAATTTTTTTCAAATAATTGAGTGAAATTAAAAATGATATTATTCTGTTTAAGGTTACCCAGACCTAGAATGACAATAGTTTCATACTCTAATTAGTAGATTCCACCTCTGCATCTTTACATATGAAAACCACAAAAACAAGCAAAGTAAAATGAGAAAGAGTCAAAATGAAGGAACTCTTGAGAAGCACATAGGAGGACACAGGTGATACCAAGCAGGGACTGTAGAAAATGGCGGTGTGACTTTGTCTGAAAAAGAGGAATGGGAGGAAACATCTAAGGGAGAGAGAGGGTGGATTGAGACAACTGGGATGAATAACAATAAGGATGTTGAAAACAAATTATGCTTACTTAGAATATATGAGTATATATACACACACAGACATAAATTAAATTTGCTGCTTGGAAAAGTAGTAATTCCCTCAGAGTCATAGAATATGTAAGAAAATCCCCAACTGTCACATATAGAAATTTTCATTTTTAGTTGTTGGTTAGGGGTGTACAAGATACTCCAACAATAAAATAGACTTGGCTGGGATAACTGTTTGCCTTCCAAAGCATGAAAGTAACATCCTGTAACTGAAGACATCATACACTTTGCACAGTGGTTTTAGAGAAACTGATCTGGAAGTAATCTAGTAGTCTTACCTATGAGTACTAGCTCTCACAGCATCTGAAGGTGTTTTTCAAGTTGCCAAAGAACAGTAAGCAATAAATGGTCCTACCCAGATGTAGAGATAATAAAACAAAACAAAACAAGCAAACAAACAAACAAACAAAAACAATAACCAGCCTAGAAGGATATTCTCTATGGTATAATAGTGACGCATATCTTAAGAATAACCAAGAGCTGTGTAATTGAACAACTGAATATAAGTTCAGCTCAAAAAAAAAGGACAAAAGTGATCGATCCAGTTTACTTCTAGGTAGCAAAGTCTTAGACCTAGAGATGTAACAGCTATTACCACTTTCCTAAGACAATATAAACCTAAACCTCATCTTAAATCCTTATCCTTATACCCACAGGTTAGAGAAACTCTCATTGTTCATCAAACAACCTTCATTTGGCAGCAAATACGTGCTGATGCATAAATCTATGACTAGCCAGAATGCTGGGAAAAGGCTGTTAGACAACCAATGCAAAATGATATAATACAACCCCAACATCTGTGACTCAGTAAGGCAGATAGATTATAAGAGCCAGAGTGCCAGACAGTACAAAACATACATATCATAGAGAATCTGCAGTCATAAAATCTCAATGATTGACAGTACAGGACCTGCCCAATCAATGAGAGCATCAGATGATACACCAATGTGGATTAGGGAAACATCACAATGTCCCACTCCTCCATGGAGAACTACAGATAATTAGTGACTGTTAAAAGAGAAAGATTTGGTCTTATCACAGATAAATCCCCTTACAGATTTTCCAATACTGAACAGTCAGTCCTAGACAAATACATATTTAACAACAATAAATGAACTCAGCAAGTTGTATTTATATATACATACATGTCTCTATATAACAATACTATTATTTATTGATTTATTTAATATCCTCATCATGTATTCCCTTTGTCCTCTCCTCCCCTTCACTTTTCAACTCCCTTCTGCCCATCTTCAATAGACATCTCCTCTGTTTTCTTTCAGAAAATGGCAGGACTCCCATGAGTAGCAACAAAGTAGGGCATATCAGGTTGCAGGACTAAGCATCTCCCCTTGTATTAAGGCTTGTCAAGGAAATCCAGTGTGAGAAATGGGTTTCAAAGAGCCAGTCAAAGCATTAGGGATACCCCCTGAAATCATTGTTAAGAGTTCCATAAGTAAAGTAAGCTACACAACTGTCACATATAAGTAGAAGGCCTAGGTTAGTCTCCTGCAGGCCCCATGACTGTTGGTTCAGACTTTATGTTCCTATGAGCCAGGTTAGTTATTTCTGTTGGTTTTCTTGTGATGTCCTTGACTGTAGTAGGAGCTGCAAGCCTCTTCCCACAGCCCGGCTCCTAGCCACCTGTCTAGCTTATACCCCAAAATTACAACACACAAACTGTATTCATTTAAACACTGCCTGGCCCATTTCTATTAATGTGTGTAGCACCGAGGTGCGCTTACCAGGAAGATTCTAGCCTACATCCATCCTGGGTCAGAGCTTCATCGCATCTGCTCCCGAGAGCTGAGCTATGGTATCTGAGCTCACTTCCTCTTTCTCCCAGCATTCTGTTCTGTTTACTCCACCCACCTAAAGGCTGGCTTATCAAATGGGCCGAGGCAGTTTCTTTATTAGCCAGTGACCTTCCTCCATCATTTCCCCTTTTTCTGTTTAAACAAAAAGGAAAGGCTTTAACTTTAACATAGCAAAATTACATATAACAAAAATAGTTATAAAGCAAGAATTACAGTTACAATATTTACATCTACTTTATCTTTTATCATAACTAAGGAAAACTATAACTATCTATATATTCCTTAACTCCATCAAAGACTCCAGAAGGATATAATATTACCTAATTAAACAAGAAATAAGAAACTTACAAAACTCTAGAAATCACAGAGACATCTTGCTGCCTGGACAGTCACCCAAAGTTCCTCTGTACCATTGGGGCATCCATCTTCGGCCTACAGCAGACTTTTTTTATGAAGCAGGAAATTTCAAAGGCAGTTCAGTCACTATCTGCTATGTCCTGCAGAATGTCTTGCAGACTCTTTCATGAATGAGGAAACCCAATAGATCATCTCACCTTTAGGCAAGTTCAGCAGTCCTCTTTCTGCGGGTTCTTTGTGTCCAGTTTATGCAACAATCCAGGCAAGAGCAGTTTCTTGCCCAAATGGCTATCAAACTCCATAAGAATCCTCTTCGATGCCCATCTTCTTCCTGAAGTAGATTGGTGCTGCCAGGAGCATAGTGTCTCATTGTCATGAAAAACCATAAGTTATTAAAAAATTAAATAGCATATTCCATAGTATTTGAAAGATATGAAGAATGCCGATCTAACTGAAATATATATCTATAATCTAGAAAATCTAACATGACTACAAACTTGACTATTATTAATGATTATCCATTAACAACCTATATACATTACATTTTTAAATGAACTAGACAATCACAATACCTTATACAAGAGCAGAAATACATATACATATAACAAAATTGACCTTAAAATCCATACCAATGCAAACTATTAATATCTATATCATATCCCCCTTTAAATGTAAAAGAACATTTATAAACAATATTTGGGAATATGGGCGCAGTTATTTCCCTCCAAAGTGCTTCCTGCTATATGGGGGCACTGTTAATCAGGCATTTCAGGGTATAACCTGTGTGCTAGGTTCATCTCAGTCAGCAGTCGAGTGAAGTAATTTTTTGAAGGTGTTCACAGCAACCCTTCAGGGGGGCGTGGTCCATCATACCATATTGGAATAGAAACAATCCACAGGATTTCATCCTCTGTGAAAACAAAATAAGAAACTCCTTTCCAAAGCATCATGTCCTTAGATCCAAATTTTAAAGTCAAGGTATTTTCAAAATATCTATCTTGGATTAATTCAGCAGCATTTATAAACAAATATCTTTTAGCATCTGTTGCTCCTTCCTCAGCATTCAAACAATTCAAACAGAGAATAATAGCATATAGTATCAAGATTCTCATTGTATTTTCCATCTTTGTGCGGCTTTATTTTAACTCTATTTTGTTTATTTTTACTTTTTTGAGACAGGTTTTCTGTATATCTTTGTCCTGGAACAACTCTGTACACCAGGCTGTCCTTGAACTCTCAGAGATCCATCCATCTCTGCCTCCCAGGCATTGGGATTAAAGGTGTGTGCTACCACACCTTGAAGTCACAGAGGTCCATCTCCCTCTGCCTCCCAAGTGTTGGGATTAAAGGTGTGTCCTACCACACCCAACTACTCTCTTTCTTCCTTTTTTTTTGTTTTTTACTTTAAGAACTTTAACTTTTATTCTGTACATATTTTCAACACACTGTAAATCATTTAGAGGTTTTCTTTGTTTTTGAATCTCTCTTTACTGTATCTCTCTCTCTTTTTCTGAACACACAAGCCTTTAAATTACAGAGCAATATGGGTAGGATTAAAGCCATGGCTTTGGCAGCTAGATCCAGCCCATTCCTTAGCTTTCCAGCCTCATGGCAGAGGTACTGGTTGTAGCCATGTTTACCACCACAACTGTATAGCGTTTTAAGGTCCCTGCCAGTAAGCAAACTGCAGCATTCTGCTCACAGACCACATTCAATCAGACTACCTGCTTGAGTCTGAGTCAGAGTTTGCCCTGGCAGGATGGTCCAGAAAACCAGTATTTTAAAACAGCACAACTTTTTTCCTGCTACAGCTGAAAACAAACAAGCATTCAGTCGGCTTTTATCAACACCATTTAAGTGTTTCATGGCAGGACCTCTTAAGAGCTGCAGGGTTTTGCAGCTAAAGCTAAGTCAGGAAGCCTCTCTTAGTTGAGAGCACTTGTTTGCCTCTATCAAGCAGAGCAGACCTGAGAAATTACTGCTACCAAGAAAACATGCTTTACTCTATTCTTTCCCAAGCTTTCTCAGGCTTTCTGTGGATGTAGTTGTCCACACGTTGGGCAGCCATTCTCTTCCCACAGCCCGGCTCCTGGCTGCCTGGCTAGCTTATACCCCAAAATAACAGCACAGAAACTGTATTCATTTAAACACTGCCTGGCCCATTTCTATTAATGTGTGTAGCACCGAGGTGTAGCCAATGACCTTCCTCCATCACTTGACCCCTCTGGCTCCAACAATCCTTTCTTCCTCTATTCTGCAGGATTTCCTGAACTGAGACTAATATTTGATTATGGGTCTCTGCATCTGTTTCCATCAGTTACTGGATGAGGGTTATCTGATGACAATTGGGGTAGTCACTAATCTGATTATAGGAGAGGGACACTTCAGGCTACATATCCACGACTGTTAGGAGTCTTAGCTAAGATCAGCCTTGTAGACACCTTGGACTTTCCCATTCACCAGGTTACTACCTAATTCAGAAATGCCTCCCACATTTTGAGCCATCTCTTTCTATACATTCTGCGTCCATCCTCACTCTAACCAGATCCCTCAAATCCCCATTACCACTGCCCCTGTTTCACCCAGGATATCTCTTTTATTTCCATCCCCAGGGGGATCCAGGCATCCCCTCTTTGACCCTCTTTGTTAAATAGCCTCTCTAGGTTTATGATTGTATCATGGTTATCCTTTATTTCACAACTAATGTCCACTTAAGAGGGAGGTCATATCATGTTTGTCTTTCTAGGTCTGGTTTACCTTACTCAGGATGATTTTCTTCTAGTTTCAGTCATTTGTTTTCAAATTTTCTGATGTCAATTCTTTTAACAGTTGAATGCTATTCCATTGTATAAATGGACCACATTTTTCCCCATTGAGGGGAATCGAGGTTGTTTCCAGGTTCTAGCTATTACTAATAATGTTGCTGTAATACAGTTGAGCAAATCTCCTTGTGGTAGGATTGGGCATTCTTAGGGTATAAGCACAAGAGTGGCATGAGTCATGAGATAGACTGATTCTCAATTTTCTGAGAAACTGCAATACTGATTTTTAAAGTGGTTATATAAGTTTGCACTCCCACCAGCAATGTAGGAGTGTTCCCATTGCTCTATAATAAGCTGTCATTTGTGAGTTTGATCTTTGCCATTTTGACAAGTGTAAAATAAAATCTCAGAGTCATTTTGATTTTCATATCAATGATTGCTGTAGAACAATGGTCTTGTACCCTAAAAAGATTTGAATTAGTTTAATAAAATGGTAATTGGCCATTAGCCAGGCAGGAAGTATAGGTGGAGTGACCAGAACAGGAGAATTCTGGGAAAAGGCTCAGCCTGCAGTCATCACCTAGACATACAGAAAGCAAGATGAGAATACATCACTGATAAAAGGTACCAAGCCATATGGCTAACACAGACAAGAGTTATAAGCTAATGTAAGGTGTAAGGAATAGTTAATAAGAAAGTCTGAGCTAATAGGCCAACCAGTTTATAATTAAGGTAGGCCTCTGTGTGATTCTTTGGGACTGAATGTCTGTAGGACCAAGTGGGACAGAAATCTCTGCCAACACATGATGGCTAAGGACATTTAACATTTCTTTAGGCATTTCTCTGGCATTTTAGATTTTTTGTTGAGAAATCTCTATTTAGGTCTGTACAATATTTTAAAATTGGATTATTTGTTTTTTTTCTTTTTCTTGATATCTAGTTTCTTGAGTTTTTAGGTATTGTGGAGATCAGCTGTCTGTCTCATGTCATATTGGTGAAAATCTTTTTTCCATTTTGTAGGTTGCCATTTTGCCCTATTGATAGTGTCCTTTTCCTTACAGAAAGTTTTGAGTTTCATAAGGTCCCATTTATTAATTGTTAATTTTAGTGTTCTTTTCAGGACATTGTCTTCTGTGCCAATATGCTCAAGGCTATTTCCCAGTAAAATCAGGAACAAGTCAAGACTGTCTACTATCTCCATATCTATTCAATATACTACTTGAAGTTCTAGCTACCACAATAAGACAGAAAAAAGACAAAGCATTGCTAATTGCAGATAACATGATAGTATATATCTGACACCAAAAATTATACCACAGAACTCTTACAGCTGATCCGATAAGCACCTTTAGTGAAATGGCTGGATACAAGGTTCATACACAAAAAAAGTCAGTAGCCCTCTTATAGGCAAATGATAAAAGCGCTGAGAAAGAAATAGGAAAACAACACCCTTCCCAGTAGCCATTGGGAAACGCTAACCAAGTACATGAAAGACCTGTATGACAAGTACGTCAAATCCTTGAAGAAAAAATATGGGAGCGTAACATATGAAAAAAAAATCTCCCATGCTCAAGGACTGATATGATTAATATAGTAAAAATGGCTATCTGACTAAAAGCAATCTACATGCTATTGGCATTAAAACAGAAAGGTAGATCAATGAAATTGAATTAAAGATCCAGACATAAATCCACATACCCGTAAGAACCTGAATTTTGACAAAGAAGCCAAAATCTTACCGTGAAAAAAAGAAAGCATCTTCAACAAGTGGTGCTGGTATTATTTAATGTCAGCATGTAGAAGAATGCAAATAGATATCAATCTTTGTGTTAGGCACCTTTGTTTTTTTTGGGTTTCAACAAGGGTTTAAAAATGTGTGTAGTGAAATTATAATAATAATAATATAAACTCTATGACATATGTTCAAGTAGATTTGCCCAGTCACTTGTTTCCAGTCACTGTATGGAATGAGTATTTTAAAGTTGTTTGTTATATCAATTTTAAGAATTCCATTAATGTTGAGGGAGGTCCTTTCGTTCCTCCAACCAATAGTTGCTGAGATACCAGCCCATTGGGGCATGGTCTCTTTCCCTTTTAAAAAGTGGCTACTTCCCTCAGCTCTCTCTCTTCATTTTCTGTTCCGTTGGCGACTAGACTCCCTTCCTGGTTGTGCAGAGGGCTGTTGTCTGGGACTGTAATTTGTAAGTTTTTTTTCTATTTAAATAAATACCACCCTATTAATCATAATTACAAACTGGTGTGGCATTGTTCGTGACTTACGCCCCATTTTGGGCGCCCGAACGTTTGGCTCTTAGGACCTCTCACTCTCCCCATCGGCTGCTGGCCGCAAGTTCGGCTTGGTGCAAGCCGCAGCCTGTGCCTTGGTGCGGCCTTGTGGCCTGTGCCTTGCGGCAGCCTTGTAGCCTGTGCCTTGTGCGTGGAGCCAGCAGTTTAATATAAATTATCATGCACTGGCTTTTCTTGCTGCAGTTCTTTATATGTTCCACTTTATGGAATTTGGTAAATTAAAATATGTACACCACACCATAGACACGTATTCAGGTTTTCAATGGGCTACTGCCCTGAGCTCAGAAAAGGCTGATTCAGTAATCACACATTTATTGGAAGTTATGGCCATCATGGGTATACCTGCACAAATAAAGACAGATAATGGTCCAGCATATGTATCTAAAAAAATAAAACGCTTCTTTGATTATTATAATATAAAACACATTACAGGTATACCAAATAATCCTACAGGTCAGACAGTTATAAAAAGATCAAATCGTACTATAAAGAATATGCTGAACAAACAGAAAGGGACCAAAAATACCCCCAGGAATAGATTACATAATGCTTTACTAACCTTGAATTTTCTTAACGCTAATGAGAAAGGAACGACAACAGCAGAAAGACATTGGATAATGGAAAAGTCTGCTGAACTAAATCAACCGATTTATTTCAAAGATGTGCTGACCTCTCAATATAAGCCAGGAGGTGTGCTACGTTGGGGAAGGGGTTTTGCTCTTGTTTCCACAGGAGAAGAAAAATTGTGGATACCATCAAAATTAATAAAGTTTCGATTTGAAGAGGAGAAACCTCTTGGAAAGGAGAAATGACAACTCATCCACAATGATGATATTTATACAGGTGGTAAAAAAAAAACATCTAAAATGGGGGCAGGGTTCTGTTCTTATCTCCACAGGGAACCTGGATGTTTGGATACTGACAGATGGAAAAACACCTGCCCATAGGAAATATCAAGAAAACTAAATGGGTTATGTAAGTAAAATATATTAAACCATATTTCTGAATTTATAGAGTTGGTTTTGAAGTTGGACTCTGGCTGAGTCCCTCTCCAACTCCAAGCCTGTTAGTAAGAGAAAAATCCAAAGTTTCTGGAGTTTCTGTCTCATGTCAAGAGCCATGATATGGGACAGAAAGAAATATGAGTTTAGAAAACATCTTTGCTTTTCTTCATATCTATCATACCTTTCATTGAATATATCTATCATGCCTTTCATTGAATATATATATATATATATATATATGTCTATATGATTAATGTTTTAAGTTTTTTACAATGAACAATGAGTCTTTCCTGAAATGACATTTGAAGTTTCCAGGAAGAAGATGGGGCCCCACAACAACAACTCTACCTGGTTGATATGATGTCATGATACTGATAGCGCTACTACAAGACCTGTTTTGGGTACCAGCTGCACAAGACGATCCTAATTTGGTTAGCTGAAATGGTGCACATCTTGTACAACATTCTGGCCAGGCCTCCACAAAATATTTGCAATTTTAAAAGACATTGATCTTGAAATTTAACCATCATTTTACTTTCACAGGATTCCCCAAAAAGAACGTCGCCCCCATGACAGCTGGAAGTAATTCTAGAGGACGACGTCCCCTCTCACAGTAAAGTTTGCCCCTGGATTTAGGGACATCATTTAGGGGTTGGGAGGTTGGGGGAGAAATTTTATAAGCTCAGGGATCATATTAAAAAAAAAAGAGGGATGATGGGATAATAGATTTATAATTGTGAGTTACTGTTTTTAGACAAATATATTGGTATCGATCTTGTATATTGATACAAAGTTAAATTATATTGACTATTGTATGCATGCATGTTTCTACCTCTTTTTAAAATATTTTTTATGTATTGACATATATTGTATTGATATATATATTGTATGTATTTACCATATTGCAGAGTACATTTCTACCTCTGATTAAGATACTTATATATTGTTTGTGTATT
>JABTXL010001605.1:8491389-8537683 GCA_025134845.1 Neodon shergylaensis | reverse complement strand
TCTCTCTCTCTCTCTCTCTCTCTCTCTCTCTCTCTCTCTCTCTCTCTTTCTGTGTGTTTATACAAGTCTATGAAGTTGGAGATAATCTTATATTTGCAAATACAAAAGTTAAATGTTGTCATATTTGAAGGGTTCTGGTCTTCTGTAGTTTCTCTCACTCTCTCATTTTTCCTTTTTTGCTCTGTTTCGTTATGTTGTTGTTAGTGGTGGTGGATTTGTTTCTGAGGCAGAGTCTAACTATATGGAACACTGGTTTAAAAGTCTCTCTATAGATTAGGCTGACATCCAAGTTAGAGCTCTTCTACTCTCTGCCCCATGAATACTGGGTTTGAAAGCTTGTACCACGCATCCTAGCTTATACATTTTTTTTCTACTGATTATTATTTTTTTTTAGGTTAGTCCATATTTTTACTTTCTATCATTTCTTCCTATATCTTGTCTTCAAAGTATAATTCAATTAAAATAGTAGTTAGGAAATTATAGAGCTGCAGTGCTAATTATTAGACATTTGTAGGACTTGTCAGTTGTGGCATTTATCAATCAATCTGTCAGGATCGCAAGTGCTTCTGCAGATGGATTGAAAATGGGAGGACTGCCGGGCGGTGGTGGTGCACGCCTTTAATCCCAGCACTTGGGAGGTAGAGGCAGGTGGATCTCTGTGAGTTTGAGACCAGCCTGGTCGACAAGTGTTAGTTCCAGGACAGGCTCCAAAACCACAGAGAAACCCTGTCTTGAAAAACCAAAAAAAAGAAAAGAAAAGAAAATGGGAGGACTATAAGTACTGAAAATCTAACAAATTTCTAAAATGTCTGTGTCCTAGATATAAGTCTGATTCCATTAGTTTTAGTACATGTGTATACAAAGGGATAAAATTAAGCTGTCTCATTCTGTTACAAAAAGGAGATCTCAAAATTTTGCATGCAGATATGGTTCAACACTGAGTGTAAGACCTGAAGCTCTGTCCTTCTATCATCTGACTTCCCTAGATACAGATAAAAGATTAATTTGTTGCCTCTTCACATATGAAATCTTTGTTCTGCTATTAGTTCCCTTGTAGATGACATTTGCAGTATTTGGGGCTAGAAATTAATTTTCAGTATGTAACATTTATACTTTTGTAAGAAATACACAGTACTTAATATTTAGTATTCTCATAATTTAAATGATATTGATTGATGTGGTGTAAAAATAAATAATCTTCATTATTAAAATATAGGGAAATAAGTTGTTCATCTATTGAATAAATAAAAGAAACATATTAAAAATTAATATTCAGTTAGTGCCACTTAAGCTTTACTTGTTTATTTATTAAGCTTTATTTATCTAACAGCTAAATAATTCCTATCATCTACCAGCCAAGTGTATAAGTGACTCTCTACGCAGATACCAAAAATTGTGACAGATTTTAAAAGAATGCCAATTTTAAAAGACATTCTGTAGGCAAGGAGACCTAGAAGAAGGGAAATGTGATCAAGATTTTCCTATGCAAAGAATTCTGTATTAGAAAGCAAAACTACAGTCAGCCAATGAAACCAACACTGGCAATGTCCTTGTAATGGGATTTAGGTTTTCATGGGAACTATGTAAAAATATTAAGCAACAGACAGAAAAAAAACTAAAGTATTCTTTGAAGGTATATTAAAACAAATATGGTTCAGAAGATAGCTTTAGAAAAAGCTGGTGGCAAATCTCGTGTCTGTAGAAAAGAAAGAATTATTTGAGAAGTCTTTAAAGGCTTCATTTCAAAGTGATTATGAATATGAAAATAATTACAAAATACTGACAAAAAATAACTTACTTAAAATACACGGTAATTTATTAAGACCAATGCATTTTATTCTTTATATGATTTACAATACTTAGCAAAATCCAGAAAAATTGAATGAGGTCCAGACTTTGTTGGGAAAGAGATACAGAGACAGATTCTTACCACTTAGTCCAGGCTTGCCTGAAATTCACTCTCTAGCCCTGGTTGGAATGGAAATGCTTGGAATGTAGTAATCATCAGTCACCAATACTGATTATGATTAGAAATCTAATAATTAATAATCATGATACCTACAAAGAAAAGTCTGATCCAGAAAATTATTGAGTACTAACAGACAAATTGAGATTTAATAAAGAGGTATAAAAACTTTCTAGTATTAATGCAAGAAATTCAAATGCTTTGTCTAAATCCAGAAATATATTTTATGAGTTTTTATACAATGTTACTGTAGATGAAAATGTTATTAAATCCAATGTGGGTATAGTTTCTGTGTATTACTAGACACACAGTCTCACAGCAATACCGTGAATATTTGGCTCTTATAATTTTCCTGTCCACCTTCTCAATGTTCCCTGAGCCTTAGATGCAGGAGTTATATTGTAGATGGCTTTATTGGGATTGGGGTCTATTACTCCAAAATTACTCAGTTGTAGGTTTCTGTAATGTTTTTATTCCATGTTGTAATGGGAAGTTTTCTTCTTATTTCTTATTCTAAGTGCTTATTTCATGTTCTTATTGTTCTTATTCTATGTCGAAATAAAAAGTTTTCTTCTTATTTTTTATTCCAATATTCTGAAATGTTCTTATTCCATCTATTGCAATGGGAAGTTTTCTTGATGATGAGTGACCAATGCACTTATCTGTGGGTATAATGACACATATTAATTGTATTTAGGGCTATGCTGGTTTAAAAATGTTGAGGTTACAGGAGTCCTCTAAGATCTGTGTCTTTACTAGTCCTGCCTGAGTACTTGGCTAGGTTTCCAGAACCAGGCATGATTTTCTTCTTCTTAGGTATGTCTTAGTCCAATTAGGGAGCTGTTGGTTATGGCAAATGTATATGTGTCACTAGTTCACACTTATGGTTATCGTGAGATGCTGGTCCCTGTTATAGTTGTTGCTGAATGGGAGTTCTGGCTGCTTCCCTCCTTTGGAAGCTTACTTGGCATTTTCTGTAACCATGAAAGCTAGTTCTCAGGGAGGAGGCATTCAGGAGTGTTCCAGCTTAGGAGCCTCTGAGCTCTTCTGAAGTGGGATTGTCTGTTGCTTTCATTGGTTAATTAATAAAGAAAACAGCTTGGCCTGATAGGGAAGAATTTAGATAGGCAGAGTAGACTGAACAGAATGTTGGGAAGAAGGGAAGTGAGCCAGACACCATGCCTCCCCTTTCCAAGGCAGACGCCATGGAGCCAGCCACCGGGTCAGACGTGCTGAAACTTTCCCGGTAAGCCACCACCTCATGGTGCTACACACATTAATAGAAATGGGTTAATCAAGATGTGAGAGTTAGCCAGTAAAAGGCTAGAGCTAATGGGCCAAGCAGTGTTTAAATGAATACAATTTGTGTGTTGTTATTTCAGGTGTAAAGCTAACCATGCGGGAGCTGGGACGAAAAGCAGGCCTGTTCACCTCATCATTACACTCTTCAACTGAAGGGCATGGTATATAAATTTTCAACATTATGTCTGCCTAAACATAAGCTGAACAAAGACCACAATACTATCCATTCCACAGTTGATGGGAATATGGAGAGTGGGAGAAAAAAATCTTTCCCCAAAAGCAAAGAAACTAGTTATACAATACCAAGTGATCAGCCTTGAAACATATATACAAGTAACTTTATACAGAGAAAGCAGGATACATACATTCATACACACACACACATATTTCAATAATGAAAAAAATGAGGACCTGAATTTGAAAGAGAGATAGAAAGAATTATGTAGAAAAGTTGGGAGGGAGAAGGAAATATAAAATAAATGAGGACCATGTGCATCATTCAGACCCTGACTGCTGTAGAGACATGGACCCAGATATGGCCCCCAAATAGCAACATTATCATAGACTGTGGCCTAGACCCCCAGCAACCCGGTGGCCTCTGGTGGCAATGTGGACCATGGACAGCAGCACAGATCCTGGCTGTGGCTGGGCTACAGACCTAGACATAGTCTTAGGACACAGCTCAGGTTCAGATGTCACCATGGCTGCAGGTAACAACACAGGCTACCTGATTCAGCATGGTCCCTGTAGTGTGACCTTCAGATACCAACATGGCCTGAGTTGCCTGCCCAGAGCCCTGTCGTTGGCATGACCATTAATGCATTAGAAGCCATGAACATCCACTCAGACCCTGGGTGCTGTAAAACTATGGACACACACATGGATCTCAGCAGGAGCCCTGACCTTAATGGTACCATGGCCTCTCTACTCGGCCTGGTCTTGGCTGCAGAATAGCCTTCAGATACCAACAGGTCCATAGGTTGCAGCCCAGACCCTGGGTATTCATGTGGACCCAGGTTACACCGTGGCCCACCGGATACCAACACAGACCTCAGCTGAAGTAGGAACATGGACCTGGATATGGTCCTCAGCAAAAGCCTGGACAGGATGTCAAAATAGGTTCAGGTAGCAGTGCAAGCTACTCAGATCCATACCACCCCCAGGGCAGCATGGTCTTCAAATACCAACCTGGATCCAGGTGACTACACAGACCACAGACCTCTACATGCCCCCTCAGTTGTGCCAGGAGCCACAGACATCAGCTCATGAGCCCTCATTTGCTTCAGGGCATCAAATCACGTTTGGTTCTTGACAGTAGCCCCAAGTCCAGAAACAACTCTTGACTCATGTGGCTAGACCATTCAAAGTAGCCTGTTCCTCACTACCCTCATCTCTTCAGTTCTGCCTTTCTCCCCAGCTCATGTATGCTGCACTTCTCTCTCTCCTCCACCTCCCCACCCTGTAACCACTCACACAGTGGTACCCACCCACAATGGTACCCACTCACCACCCTGTACCCACCAACCACATTTTAGCATGGTGCTAAAATGCAGAAGGCAGTAATGGGGATCACTCCTAGTTGAGTCCTAGCATTCACATGGCATGGCAGGGAGTTTTTGCTGTGTTGCTGCCAGGGACTCTAATTCTTTCTTAAGATTTTACTTATGTTCACATTTATTTTGTAAAGAGTTAGAGAAAGAAGGCATGGAGTTAGCTATGTGGGCATATAGAAAGGATACAGGAGGTGGGGTAGAGAAAATCATGGTTATAATATATATTATGAAAAGAAAAAACATTTTGAATAAAAAAAATATCCAGTGTGAAGGATTAGCTGCAAGGATATACATTGCCCAAGCTCTAGGAAAATCTCCAGTCAATCTGCCTGTCCTGTTTAATGTTCTATTGCTGTGCTGAGACACCATGACCATGGCAGCTCTTATAAAAGAAAGTATTTAATTCAGTCTTGCATATAGTACAGAGCTTCAGTCCATTGCCATCATGGTGGAAAGTATAGTGACATATAGTTAGTTAGTCATGATGTTGGAGAAGTAGCTAAAAGTTCTACATACAGATTCACTGGCAACAGGGAGAACATTTGAAACCCCAAAGCCTACCTCCAGTGCCACACTCCCTCCAAGGGAACATCTAGTAGAAGGCCACATCTTCTAATCTCTGCCAGGTAGTGCCACTCCCTAATGACCAATCATTCAAATCTAGTAGGCTAAAGGGAGATATTCTTATTCAAATTACCACAGTGTCTACAAATTGGTGTTTCTCAATGTGTAGGTTGTGATCCTTTTGGGGGGATGACATATCAAGCATTTTATGATATCAAGCATTTACATTGTGTTTCCTAACAATAGTAAAATTACAGTTATGAAATAGCAAGGAATAATTTTATAGGTGGGGGCACCGAAGAATGGGGAACTGTATGAAACTGTTGCAGCAAGGCGACTCTCAATCAGAAGCCACTCCAGTTTTCATCTGTGTTGGTGTAGATAGTTTTCCCTTTGCTATTTTCACTGTTTGACCATTTTTATCTTACTGGCATCTTATTATGAAAGTATTTGAATGTTGTCTGTGATTGGTGGTGTAATTCATATTGTAGAACTTACCCTGTCTGGACTCAATATTCCCGATATTGCTTAGATAATCATGGCAAGTCCCACTTTATTTTCTGTGTAATTGAAAGATGCGCTCTATCCATCATTCTCTCTGCAGCATCTTAGAGTAACTTTTTAATAAAAAGTAAATAAAACTCATGCACATGTAAAATGACCAAGTTTCAAGGTTTTATCATGATCTTCCTTTTCTCCTATATAAGTGAAATATTAACAGTTCCTTATACATTACGCTGACTCTTGTCACTTAAAACTTTCAATAGCAAAGGATACAGATTTTTTCTTCCTTTTGATGATTTGACATTATGATGTTCTTGTATGAGCACTATTGACATACATTTCGTTCCAGTAGAGGACAGAGATGTTAAAACCCACAAGTACTTTAGTTACTTGTCAGCTATGCAGAACCTGAGTAGGAAGGGAGAACTTCTTCAAGCACTGATCTCCAGCTGTTTTGGGTCCCTTCAGTGATGGCCATCAGAGAGCTATAGCAGTAAGCAGGAAAGGACTTTAGCAAGTAGTGTTCTCTAATGTTCCAGTCATCCCACAGGCATGCAGTATTTGTTTCCATGATGTTACAAGTGTTAAAACTCTTGCACTGATTCAGGAGTTTGGGATTTCTCAGCACATGGTTAAAGCTGGCACTGCAGTTGCCAGGCTTATCTGAAACTTTATTTGAATCCTCAGTTCTTGGAAACAGCTAGTGTTGTATCTCCTGTGTAGACATAGGATGTATGGTTAACACCTTTCCATATGGGGTCTGAGACCATTAGGTGTTGAAGACTTGACAACACTCTGAAACTCTTCTGGAGACCCTAGCCTGTACTTCCTCTTCTCTCTCTCTTTAAAGTCTTTTTATTTTTGCCTGTTTGGCCTCAGCTTTCTGTACTTCTTGCCATTGTTCTGTTTCTTCTGCCTTATTCCTTTCAGGTTGCTCTAAATCTGGTCAGGTATTTCTTCAGTTTTCACAGACAGATGGCTCCCTTGTTCTTGTAGAACTCATGTATTTGCTCTCCAGTCTATGCTTCTTCTTTTTGTTATCAGATCAGCACTTACTGTTGAAACTAGTCAAGAAACACAAGCCTTTTATTAAACCCGAAGCAACTTTTCTAGAGTTTCACAAAAAGAACCTCAGAAGCCTTTCATATAGTCTAACAAGGTGATGTTTGGATAAGTAGCAGCCACTTCCTATAAAGCAAGCTCAGTCTTGACTCATAGACCAATTGCAGATATAGAGGCTTATGTTTTAGGCCAATCATAGACTTTCCTCTAAGCACTAACCATAGCAATCCTCTCCGATGGTCTGTGGAGGAGCTTATCTCCACTCTAACCTAGGTGGGAATAGTTCAGGTTAACCAGAGTCTACAGAGGGCTTCTGGTAGGAAAATATCTGGTACAGTTCATTTCAAATGAACTCATTGAGGTTGCACCTTCAGGAGCTGAGACAGTCAATGATGACTGTCTCATAGTTCTCTCAAGGTGTAAGTGGATTGTTACAGATGGCTGCTGCAAACAGCTATTAATTGAACTTACTATCTGCCCCATGCTTAAGGAGGGATGGGCTCAGTTTTCTCTCACTATCAAAGAATAGGCAATGAATTCAATGCAAATTTAGATGAAATAAGTACACATAAATCCCCAGTTGAGATAAAATTATCAATACCTATCCTCTTAAGATCAAAAAGAAGAGAATTGATTGTCCTTCCAGAAGCTGTAGAACACTTGAGAGCTTGGGAAGAGAAAGCAAAGTCTTGCTGCTTGGCTATGCATGGATCAAGCCCTGATATGGGTGCTCCTGATTAGTTACTCCAACTTAATATCCATTACTGATGGCTGGATTTGGTCATACTCTGGTATTTCCACTTAATATGCTGGCCAGGAGCTCATACAAACCAATGAAATTCCTGCTCCAGCTATTTAAATGCAGCAACAATTAATCCTGCTTTTATCTACAAATGCACTGCAATATCAAATAGTGAAGAAATTAGGAATGTAACTAGGTTACAAGATATGTGCAAATCAAAACCAATAATATATCTTGAAGAAATAGTGATGTGGGAATAATAATCAAGACAATCTCTCTCTATTTGTATGTGAATCTCATTCTCTCTATCTGTCTCTACACTCGACACACAAAGAGTGAACTAATCAAAGCATGATATAGGATGAGAGAAAATTTTAAAACCATTCATGAATGAGAATATCTAACACATGAACCGCAGATAAAAAATTATGTAAAATTAAAGTGAAATTAAAGCAAAACAGGTAATGTCTAAAAGTAATTCTTCTAGTCATCACAAATGTTTATATCCTAAACATTTATATTATATGTAGTGATAGGAAAAGTGTAGAAAAATATTCCGGTATTATAGCTTGCATCTTAAGGGTAATTAATAAAATCTAAAATGCATTACCTTTCTTTTTTTTATTTCCCCACCTCCCTGAATGAGAGGTGAAGAGAGAAAATGTATTTATTTTAAAAAGCAAAAAGAACTCCAAGTTGGGCCCTTGTGATAGAGGAATAGGGTCACTCATTTGTTCCTCGTGCTCCTGCACTGAGGAGGGTGGTGCACAGTGGAGAATGCTTGGATGGTCCTCCCCATCTTCCCCAGTGGTTCACTTAAAAGACTAAGGCCACTTGCTGTGTGGTGTCTGCCTCCCTTTCACAGACAGCACAGTGGGCCTGGAGGAGAATGAGCACCTAGGGTGAGGGTGGGCAAAGGGCTGGGGTTGTAATCAAAGATGCTGATTACCTTTCTTTAAATTTCAATTTTACTGCTTTTACAAATTATAAGGAAAAGATAATATTTAATAAAATATTATTTAACATAAGCCTTTTTGTTAATGTTTTTTACAGTTCTGGGAATGAAACTCAGGACATATTGCCAAGCATACTACCACTGAGTTACATCTCCAGTCCTCCTCATGATATTTATAAATGCAATAGAATTAATAGCAATAATAAAATGTAAGCAAAAATGGATGATATAATGTTTACTGGCAATTGAGCCAATAAAAAGAAGACAGTCCTTTGTGCCTTATAATAGATCAATTTTCCATTCCATTGTCCCATATCATGAGATTCTTAATTCAATCCTACAAAAATATATTAACTGGTTTTTATGTGCTCATTACCATGTTAATTACTACAAAGAATTATATGAAAGGAGACAGGACTTAAATCAACTAGCAAAGGCTAGAAATAAAATATAGCTAAAATGAAAAATAAGAATATAAACAATGTTGTTATGGGTGCTCAAAAGGGTTTTACAGCTCTGTGCGTGGTCTCCATTTGATCTCAGTAACTCATCACTTTCTTAACTCACTTAGCCCATCCATCAGCTATAAAGCAGCTTTCAGCATCATACATTAATATAAGTAGAGAACAAAGTTTCACTATGAAATAACGTATCCTAGAAAGTTAGAAATTGGAATGCCATATAAAAAGGGCATTCTAAACAATTATGGTTATTAGTCAACTAATATAAAGTATTTCACTAAATGTGTGATATATCTCTCAAGCACATAGAAAAACTAAATGTTTTAAAAGCAAACAATTTAGTGATCCCAGCCTCAATCATTACATTATTCTAGTGCTCACCTATATTCCCAGCTTGATTCTAAGTTTCTCCAGCACAATCCACTATACACACATGCTCCCACACTTACTTGCCTATGCACATATATGTTCTCTTTCTCACACACACATTCCATACACAAATGAATTTCTATAGGCATAATTCATATTGGGGAAAAAGGTTTCAAAAGTCATTTCCTTCCTTGCAATTAAATACATTTGAGAATTTAAGATTCAGCTTAAATAACTTAACTTTTGAGTTTCAGACTATTATAATTTTATTAATTAAGACATACGGTATACAGATATTGATAGCTCATTCTTTCAAAGAATCCATAGAATTTTGGAAACTAGTTTACTTGTCCTCATTTTTAAAAAGTAGTTGTTTTAGTGAAATTTTAAATTAAAATCTAAATATATTGTTTACCCTTTTACCCTTTCCTTCCCTCCCTTCACAATTTTCCATGTATCGCCCTGGAAACTCTCCCATACCTACCTCACTATCTCTCAAATTGATGTTCTTTTTTTCTTGATTATTGATACATAGGTATCTGTACACACACACGTATATATATGTATATATATATACATATATATTCATATATGTTGTTATAAACACACAGCCAACATATGCATAGTTATAGAAATATCTGAGAAAATAGTGATTTCATATAGTGTGGTTGGAGTGTATATGATTTCAAGGATGATCGTTTTACCTTAAATAACCACTAGGGAGTTCATGCATGGAAGAAGCTAATACTCCTTCTTTCAATGCTTATTAGTTGTTCTCTGCTTTTCGTCTAAAAGTAGATATCCATGTAATTTTCTTCCATGTTAATTGATATGGTCCAATTAACATGTCCATTGGTATGGTCATTATTCAAGTCTTGTTTAGTTTACCTTATTTTTGAGGTATCACAGTAAAGCTTCCCTGTCCTGGTATTGTGTCAACTTAATATTGGAGGGAGTTGTCTAAAAGGAGATAGCTTGAACTGAGAAATGCCTCCTTAATACCTGGCCATAGAGCATTTCTTTTCTTTTTTTTTTTCTTTTTTTTTCTTTCCGTTTATTTATTTATTAAAGATTTCTGTCTCTTCCCCGCCACCACCTCCCATTTCCCTCCCCCAATCAAGTCTCCCTCCCTCGTCAGCCCAAAGAGCAATCAGGGTTCCCTGCCCTGTGGAAAGTCCAAGGACCACCCACCTCCATCCAGGTCTAGTAAGGTGATCATCCAAACTGCCTAGGTTCCCACAAAGCCAGTTCGTGCAGTAGGATCAAAAACGCATTGCCATTGTTCTTGAGTTCTCAGTAGTCCTCATTGTTCGCTATGTTCATCGTAGCGAACATAGAGCATTTCTTAATTGGTGGTTAAACAGGAGGACCCAGATCACTGTGGGTGTCTTGATCCTTGGACTTGTGGTCCTGGCTTCTATAAATAGCAGGTTGAGAAAGCCATAATGAGTATGCCAGTAAGCAGCATTTCTTTATGACCTCTGCATCTGTTCTTTTCTCCAGTTTCCTGCAGTATTTGCATTCCTATCCTGTCTTCCTTCAATGATGTAATGGAAATGTAAGCCAGATAAATCTTTCCTATCCAATTTGTTTTGGTCATGTTTCATTGCAGGAGTAGAACCCCAAGACACCTGTCATTCCTGGGAGACACAATCTTACTGCAGATCCCTTATCCTCTAGCTCTTATGGTTCTTCTGTCCCCTCTTCCACAATGTCCTTTGAACTTTAGTTGCAAGAGTTGTTTTGTAGTTATAAGGGGGCTATTATGTGCTGTTGGTAGAATTATCCACTGATGCAGCCACTGTGTAAATCAATATAAAGAATTATTAAACAACTAAAATTAAATCTACCATCTGATGCAGCTTACAACTCTTTGGTATATGCCAAAAGTAGGCATCCTACTTTACATGTTTACTTAGCAATGTCCATTGCCAGTGTATTTACAATAGATAGGAAACGGAAACAATTTAGCTGTCCTCTAATGGACAAATCAATAATGAAAACATGTTACATATATAAGAAGGAGTACCATTCAGCTGTAAAGAAAAATAAAATTTGCATTTAAATTAAACATTGATAATCATATATTTCAGACACAGAAAGATAAGTAACATTATCTTTCAACAGTGGTTCTCATATATATATGTGTGTGTGTGTAATTTTTTGTTTTAACACAGTTTTATTGACATGCTACTAAAATATAAAATATACTAAGTATAGCTTAATGAATGATGATGGTTTAGTCTATCTGAGCACTGTAAGATTTGCACAATCTAGTTAGTTATATTTATTCTGAGTAGACATAGAGATCTTTATACATTCTTTATTATGTATCTATCTATATTTGTCCATGATGAGACAAGCAGTATCTAAATGCTAATAAATTGCAGACATACAATATAACTTTAACTATCCTTATGTTTTAAAATAGATATCAGCAAATTTTTTATCTAGCATGATTTAAAATCCTTTGTATTTGTCCAACATTACCAATACCATGCTTTTATTTTCCTCTGAAAATTATTTTTGTATTGTCTTCTAACATCTGGAATATTGTTTCTAATTTTTTTTCATGTTTGAAAGGGATTTATGCATCATTGGTATAGATTTCACTATGCAGGCTTCTCTCATAATGCTTTAAAAGGATTTACTAAGAATACATAGTCTCACAGCAAATAATCATGTTATTTGTATTGAACTCTGTACTTTTCCAAAGGAAAGTCAATAGCGACTTCTTATAAGTTGTTTACAAATATTACTTTTTCTAGTTCTTATATTGTTTAACTATTGTATTTGCTTCTTTGAAAAGCAGAAACTATTCAGCTTGATGTGACATGTGACTTTAACTTTAGCCTCTCTTTAATTTTGACTGTAATTTCCTTTAAACACACACAAACAGGGAGAGAAAGAGAGAGAGAGTCAGAAACAGAGACAAACTATTGAAACATTTAGAAATCTTTTTACTACATGTTTTATTTTGGAGAAATTTTAATTTCATGTTTGAAATTTCATTTTTGATTTTGAGTTGGCATATAAGAATCCAGTCTGTTGAAGATGCACTGTTATTTGTACATGACTGCTTAATTTTCCCAATATAATTTTCTAAATGGTTTTTGAACTCATTTTTTCTTTTAGTATTGCTAATTAAGGCTGGAAAGAAGTGGAAAAATATGCTTGTTGAACAGTTCTGACAACCTGAGTATCATTCTCAGAACCAAAGCTATGGGAAGAAAGAAGGAATACCTGCTGAAAGTCATTCTCAAGCATCCATATGTATACAAACATACACAAAACAACAATAAATGCTTAATAACAATATTTTATTACATCACAAAGTGAAGTTTATTTCTTAAGTTTAGTTGACAGTACAGTACGTGTGGTGCTTTAATAGTAATGGCCCTTTAAAGGGAATGGCACCATTGGGAGATTCGGCCTTAAATAAGTAGATATGGACTTGTTGAAGGAAGTGTGTCACTGTGGTGATGAGCTTTGAGGCCACTTGTTAAGCTTCCCTCAGTCTACTTTCTGCAAGATATAGGACTGTAAACTACAGCAAAAGCAACAGCAAAAGAACCATGTCTGCCTACACTCCACCATGACTCACTATAATGTCATTGGACAGAATTTTTGAACTGTAACTACCAAATTAAATGTTTTTTCTTTATAGTGCATGCCATGGTCATGGCTTCTCTTTACAGCAATAGAAACCCTAACTAAGACAGAAGTTGATACCAGGGACTGGAGTATTGCTGTAATAGGCCTGAATATGTTTTTGGGTTGGAGGAATTTAGACTGTGGCATTTTGGAAAGAAGTAAAATCTTTTAAACACTGCTTAATGGTTAAGACTATTAAGAACATGGAAAATAGTAGTTCTGAGTGTGATTTGATCAACTGTGGGGGCCTTGCTCAAGATGTTACAGGGGAGAAGAATGGTTAATGAGAATAATAGGCATGTAATTACTTTGATACAGTATTTGCCTATCATGTACAAGAAACTAGGTTTGATACTAAGCACTACAAAATATACATCAACTAATACACTATGCACATATTTCACTTATCACTATCTAGAACTTGGCTGCTACAGACAATTTTCAATTTTCAGTCTATAGTTTATAATAATATTTTCATTTCTTGTATGGTACTTGCAAAAATATCCAGCATCATTTCATACAAGGTATTATCTGAAGACTATAAAAATAAGGTACTTTTTATCTCTTTTATCATAAGGGTCATCCTCTTTAGATGCATTCAATAACACATTATCCTACATAATGATAAATCCACAAATATCAGTCACTGGTTATAAGAACTATCATTTTACAGTATTATGTTTCAATACCTGTGTACAGATATATAGTGTATCCATTCTTCAATTCAACAAATACTCTTTCTGGTGAGAATATAAGCAATCCTTTTTCTTCTAACCATCTTTAATTATATATCCAAATTCTTACATTTCATTTATTGCCGAGATGATATGATATGTATTTTCCTGCTTGTGACTTATATAATAGCTAATATTTATTGTCAACATGATTGGATTTGTAATTAGCTAAGAGACAAGCTCCAGGATATTAGTAAGGAATTGTTCAGATTAGGGTGTCCCTTGGTTGATTAGGTTAATTGAGCTGGTAAATCCTACCAAGGGATACCCCCTTTTCTTAAGCTCATTTTGTGTATTTTTATCACAGAAAAGTGAAAGGAACAATGCAGGCTACTTCACTTAAGAGATTAGATTACCTTTTAAGATCATACATACAGCCACAACTAACAGAATATCATTTGTCTTGTATAAATGAATGGGATATCATTTTTGTGCACAAATGGGCATTTATGTTGATTTCATCTCTGAAAGTGTCATGATTTTTTAATATCACTAAGAATATAAGCTGTAGTAAGAGCAGTCCTTGATAACTAATTCTGGAAAAGTCAGATATTCACATGTAGAAGAGAGTAAGTAGAACACCATCCCTCACCATAATAAATATCAAAACAAAATGGATTTGTGTTTTTAACTTAAGTCCCAAAACTTTAAACACTGATAGAGAATGTAGGTGTTGAGGCCTTCCTTCAACATGTTTGTTTACATTTAAAAGGGGATAGTCTATAGAGATGAATACTTTGTATTTATGCGGATCTTGGTATATTGATACAAATTTAAGATCAATTTTATTTTTATATTTCTATCTATTTCTGCTCTTGATTAAGGTATTGTGTTTGTACAGCTCATTTAAAATGTAATATATCATTTAAAAATATGAGTTAATAGAGAGACGTCTATAATAGTCAAGTTCATAGTCAAGTTTTCTAGTTGTACATATATATATATATATATATATATATATATATATATTTAAGATAGATAGATATTCATCAAACGTTTCAAAAAACTTAAGACTGTTCACGACAATGAAACACATCTGCTCCTGGCAGCACCAACCTTCTTCAAGAGGGTGGTGGGCATCAAAGAGGCTCCTTTTGAATTTGGTTAGCCATTTGGGCAAGATACTGCTCGTGCCTGGACTGCTTGATGTTATGCTATATGAACTGGACATGTAGGACCCACAGAAAAATGACTGCTGAACTTGCCTAAAGGTGAGATGGTCCTTTTGGGTTCCTGCTTTATGAAAGAGTCTGCCAGATATTCTGCAGGACACAGAAGAAAGTGACTGACAAACTGCCAATATAGGCATAATTAACTGTCTTTGAAATTCCCTGCTTCATGGAAAAGTATGCTGGATGCTATGGGCCAGTAGGCTGAAGACAGATGCCTCAATGTTACAGAAGAACAGCGAGTAGGTTGAGTCAGGGAGAAGCCCTGGGGCTGCCATGGGAGACAGATGCTGAACACAAGATGCAGATGTACCAGTAGGCCACAGTCATGTGCCAATACACAGAATAAGAGAAATGGGTTAATTTAAGATATAAGAGCCAATTAGCAGTATGCCTAAGTGATGGGCCAAGCAGTGTTTCAATTAATACAGATTTCTGTATAATTATTTCAGGAGTCTGGGCAGCCAGGAATCAAATGTGCAGCTTCCCAAATCAGGTGTATGTTTTATGATAGTGGGAAGGGCATGGATTTTCAGATAAGAATTAAAAAGGACAGGCAAAGTATCAAAACTAGAAATAAGCAATGGAGGCTTGAATTGGTTAGGTATCCTATTATTCTAACTAAGCCAGTGGCAGCTCTCAAGTTGTGGGTCACGACCCCTTGACAAACCCCAGTCTCCAGAAATACTGACATTACAGCTCATAACACTGCCAAAAGTACAGATATAAAGCCACAATGAAAATAATTTTATGGTTGGGGTTCACTATATCATGAGGAGTGGTATTAAAGGGTCACAGCATTAGGAAGGTCAAATACCGCTGCTTAAGTCAATATTGATTGATGTGTATATCATAGCAGTATAAACAGGAGAAAGAATACTATTAAAGGTCCATAATAATATTTATTCTCCAAAGGACAGACTTAAGAGTTCAATTGCCTGTGCAACCCCTACTTCAACACCTTCTAATAAAGCACCCATGTTTTGAATCCATCCAGGGATTAGTGCATTCATTAAGTCAGAAACTTCATGAACTAATCTGAAATATTCACACTGATACACATAGATCCTTTATTAATCTAGGCAATTCTTAATTTAGTAAGAATATGCATTCAACACTAGCTATCACAGAGGGTAGGAGAGACGGTTCATTCAGTAAAGTGGTGCCCACACACGTTTGAGGATCTGTGCCTAAGAAACCAGATAAAAGCCGTTCATGCTGGGACATGTATATATGTAACTCTATCGCTGAACTGTGGCAACAGATGGCTCCCTGAAGCACACTGACCATTCACTGTAGGCCTAGTTGGTGTCATGGCCATCTAGCTACTTCTTTTTCCTTTTGCCTCTAGTTTTCCAATTGCTATGGTCGGTGCTTTTGAACTATGAGCCAAAATAAGCCTGCTTTTCTTTAGTTGTTTTTGTTTGTGTATTTTTATCACAGAAAAAAAAGGTGGAGAGTAACTGAAGCAAATAATTCAGGATGTCTATCTCAACTTTTCCTGTGTGTGCACATTTACATGCACATGAATTCATACACAGTAAAACCACACACACACACCATTTCAGGAGCATTTCAAACTAAAGGTATTTTTCACAACAAAAGAAATAATTATTAGACTAAAGAAGTAAGATATGGGACTGGAGAAATATTTTCAACCATGTGTCTCCAATGTGGCTAATTACTAGAATATGTAAGGAACTCAGATACCCAGTTTCAATTACAGTAATGTCAATAATCTTTTCTATGCATTGGCAAACACCGTGAGGAGTTGATATTTTTGCAAATAAAGCAATGGGTAAATGAAAAATACTCAATTTACAATTATGAAAGAAATCTAAATCAAAACCAAGATGAGATATGACCCTACTATAGCTATGATGGCTAATTTTGTAACCGACGAAAAAATAACATATTTGGTAAATGCTTTGAAAGCTGACTTCACCTCTCAAGTGCTGAAGTAATTGGCATATACTCCCATGTTTCTTCCTTTGAGGCAAGCCTGAGAATAGTAACTTTTTATACATGGTAAATGGAAGTCAGAATGTTTACAGTCATTGTAGAAAATCCTGTGAAGGTGTTTACAAATGGCACTGAAAGAGTGTAAGAGCCAGAGGGAAAGGGAACGAGGTTGGCTATGAGATAATGTCTTCTATATACAACAGGGAAGCTGTACCCAGGAAATTTAAACAATATGGTTGTCGAAAACAGACTTAAAAAAAATCACTTCAAAGCGACATGTCAGAATACATGGAGAATTCTTGAAAAGCTTGATCCCTAGAAGAACCAATAACGATTTCTCCAGTGACATGGCCCCAAACAAGCCAGCCAATCCCAAAAGCTTATCCCTAAACATGTATGAGTAGCACTAATTTATCTCAGCATGTCGTATTTATAAACATAAGTATGTATGTGTATAACAGTTGTAGTTAATGAAGTCCATAAATTTTAGGCATGTGGGAAATGGGAGAAAATAAAGGGTAGAGATGAAAGGAATGATATAAACACAACACTTACTAATGTACAATATTCTCAAAAAAAATTAAATTAAGAAAACACTATCAATTCCACTAGTAAATTCAAAGGAGAATAAGTCATTTTCTACTTAAGATGTTCACATTCCCATATCTATTGCAACACAAATCTTCTTCTAGCATGTACTTATTAGAATGAGTGATACATCCAAACTTTAGATGTGCAAGAGCCAGACAATATATGTATTTGATTCATTTGATCTCTATTGTGAGAAATTGAATCTATTTGCTAGAAATAATAGGATTGAGAAGTACTGCTCAGTACTCAATCAATAAAGTCTGCCCCAGTGATCATCTTCATATAACAAGAAACTGAAGTTGAGAGAGATTAAGATCACTCACAATAATGATTTTTCAGTGGGTCTTATCAGTGGACTGAATCTGTGTCCACATATTGCCTGCCACTGTGTTTATTACCTATTTGTCCTAGTCCTAACACATGAATATAGTGACTTGTATAAAGCCAAAAGCAATATCTGCTATCTGTAAAATATTTGTTTTAAAATTTATATAAGGAATATAGCGATTGCTCAGTGGTTAAGTGCACTAGCTAATCATTAGAAGATCTAGGCTCAATTTCCAACAGCTACATGGAAGTTCACAACTCTCTATAACTCCAATTTATTCCAGAGATTCTGGCACCATTATTTTTTTATTTTTAATTTCATGGGCACAGACATGCATGCAGGCAAAACCTATATTATGTTAAATAATTAAAAAACAAACAATACAAATTAATGAGACTTAGATAAAACAAATACTGAGGAATCATATGTTAAGTCTTTTAACAAAATGATTAAAATATAGAGCTTCCTGTTTTTGCAAAAACTAACTGAAGGTGTCACTAATATGAATATAAAGTTAGTCATCCTAGTCCCAAACTGAAAGCTCTGTGTTCTCTGACTCAGCAATTTCATCTTGTAGGTCTTTTACATTTAATGCTTCAGTGGTAATAGCTTACAAAGTCATCCATGGCCACAGGCTGAAATTTAATATAGGTATTAGCATTCTATGTCTAAAACAACAAATTGTGATTTTTTCCATGGTACTTTCAAAGTTCACTGGATTCCTTCTCCTGTTAAATTCTTCTATATGTACCATTAATTCTCTTGGAAACTGTCAAGTGCCCACACCTATTTCCCATAGCAGGGATAACAACTATATGTTTTTCTTTGGGTTCACCTTCTTGTTTAGCTTCCTTAGGATCTAGCTATGGATGGAGATAGAGACAGAGACCCACACTGGAGCATCGGACTAAGCTCCCAAAGTCCCAATGAGGAGCAGAAAAGAGGGAGAACATGAGCATGGAAGTCAGGACCACGAGAGGTGCGCCCATCCACCGAGACAGTGGGGCTGATCTATTGGGAGCTAACCAAGGCCAGCTGGACTGTGACTGAAAAAGCATGGGATAAAACCTGACTCTCCGAACATGGTGGACAATGAGGGCTGATGAGAAGCCAAGGACAATGGCATGGGGTTTTGTTCCTACTTCATGTTCTGGCTTTGTGGGAGCCTAGCCAGTTTGGATGTTCACCTTCCTAGACCTGGATGGAGGGGAGAAGACCCTGGACTTTCCACAGGGCAGGGAACCCTGACTGCTCTTCAGACTGGAGAGGAGTGGGGGGAAGGGGGAGAGGGGCGGGAGGAGGGGGAGGGAAATGGGAGGCTGGGAGGAAGCAGGGATTTTTTTTTCTTTTTCAAAAAAGAAAAAGATTCGTCTATTGAGAGTTTTCTCTTTACTTCTGTATCTCATTCTTTTAAAATTGGATTATTGTTCATTTGATGTCAAGTTTCTTGAGTTCTTTGTATACTTTCAAGTTCAATCATCTGTCCTATGTGGGGATGGTGAAGATCTTTTCTTAGTACATAGGCCTAAGTTTTGTCTTGTTGACTGTGTCCTTTGCTTTACAGAAGCATCTCAGTTTCAGGAAGTTCCATTTATTAATGTTTCTCTCAGAGTCTGAGCTACTGAGATTATATTTAGGAAGTGGTCTTCTGTGCCAATTCATTCAAGTGTACTTTCTACTTTCTCTTCTATGAGTTTCGGTGTGGTTGTGTTTTATTGAGGTCTTTGATTCATTTGTATTTCAAACACTGATGACAGCTTATGCTGGAGAGTATGCAGAGTAAGAGAACGGCTCCTCCATTGCTGGTGGGAGTGCAAACTTGTACAGCCACTTTGGAAATTAGAATGGTGATTTCTCAGAAAATTAAGAAACAACCGACCACAAGACCCAGTAAGATCACTGCTGGGTATATACACAAATCTGTTAAATCATACCATAAGGACATGTGCTCAACTATGTTTATAGCAGCATTATTTGTAATAGTCATAATGTGAAACCATCTAGATGCTCTCCAACTGAAGATTGGATAAAGAAGATGTGGTACATTTACACAATGGAGTACTACACAGTCATAAAAATAATGGCATCTTGAAATTTGCAGGCAAATGGATGGATCTAGAGAAAAACATATTGAGTGAGATAACCTAGACTCAGAAAGACAAATATAACATATACTCACTCACAGGTTATTACTAGACATAAAACAAAGAAAAAACAAACTACAGTTCACAAACCAGACGACCTCGATAACAACAAAGAACCTAAGAGAGACATACTTGGATTTACATAGAAAAAAGACAAGATCTCCTGAGTAAATTAGGAGTTTAGGGGTCATGGGAGAGGGTAAAAGGCAAAGGCATGGGATCAGAGAAAAATCTATAGTCCAATAAAAACAATAATAAATAAATAAATAAACATGTAGTTTCAGTAAATAATGACATAAATTCTACATCTGGACTTTAAGAATTTCAGGTTTTAATTCCCAACTTTGAAAGATATATATATATATAATATATATATATATATGTGTGTGTGTGTGTACATATATATGTGTGTCTTATTCCATTTTATTTGCAATTTTTATTGTTCAGATATCTCCATGTTTTTCTCGTTGACACCTTTTTATCACTGAGATTATAATAATACTAACATTTCTAGCTCTAGTCTCATCAGCATGAATGTCCTAAGGTGAGCTGAACAAGAATGACACCAATGAACATGCAAAACTGGACTGAGGAAAGTCAGGTAAACTATAGGCAACTGAAGAAAGGAGGAGAGAGAGAGAGATGATCTTTCCTAGAGAGTAGCACTCCAGTTGATTATCTGGCACTTATTTTTTAAGATAAAAAATAATTTATTTTTAGTTGTATTTGTGTGCATGTATACGTGTGTGTGTGTGTGTGAGAGAGAGAGAGAGAGAGAGAGAGAGAGAGAGAGAGAGAGAGAGAGAGAGAGAGAGAGAGAGAGAGAGAGAGAGAGAGAGGGAGAGAGAGAGAGAGAGAGAGAGAGAGAGAGAGCTCCCCTTAGTGAAAAGATTTTTAGTCCTGGAGCTTGAGTCACAGGTTGTGAACTATCCAGTGTTTTGTTTGCCACCCTCATCACCGAAAGTTTACAACAGTGTGTTAGAGATTGTCTCTGTGCTGAATCTCTTCCTGTACTTTCATATATTATAATGCGAGGTCTATCAACTTCTGCCTTAGACTTTTACCTCAAGCTTTACATTTTCATTGTGCCTCAATTAAATATCAAGAATGTTAACATAAAATATTTTCTTCTACAATTTGTATTGAAAGAACCAATGAAGGAATATGGAACAAACAATTTTCAAGAATATACTATTATATTTGATTGGCTGAGTGATTGTCTTACCTACATGCTTGCAAGTTTCTAAGAGTCTTATAAAAGTCACCTGTAGGCAGTAAATATATAGTGTACTAGCTGGGGGACTGAAAGGATTAGTAAATGAAATAAGCTAGAAGATTCATGATCTACCACAAAGGTATATTTTCCTGACCAAAAATTCTTGCTACTATTATTATTATTAGTAGTAGTAGCATAAGACTTATTTAGTATTATTTTATGTGAATGGATGTTTTGCTGCATGCATGTCTGTGCATCACATATATGTCTGGTACCCACGGATCTCAGAAGAGATTGTGGGATTTCCTTAAGTTATAGATGGTTTTAAGTCACCATGTAGGTATTTGAAGTTGAACCAAGGCCCTCTGGAAGAGCAGTCAATATCTTAGTTGCTGAGAAATTTCTTTAGTACCCCAGAGTTTTTTTTTTTAATAAAACTATTGATTTTTATTTTACTATGTATGTGTCAGTGTGGAATGTGATGAGAATGTACATGCCTGTGGAGGAATGAAGAAGGTGTTGGATGCCCTGGAGCTGGAGTTAAGGAGGTTGTGAGTATCCTGATGTGGGTGCTGGAATGTGGACTTGGATTAAGTGGAAGAAAAATAATATATTTTAAATAATAAACCATCCCATGTTTTTTCAGTCCCAGTCCAGCTGGCCTTGGTGAGCTCCCAATAGATCAGCCTCACTGTCTCAGTGGGTGGGTGCACCCCTCGCGGTCCTGACTTCCTTGCTCATGTTCTCCCTCCTTCTGCTCCTCATTTGGACCATGGGAGCTCAGTCCAGTGCTCCAATGTGGGTCTCTGTCTCTATCTCCATCCATCGCCAGATGAAGGTTCTATGGTGATATGCAACATATTCATCAGTATGGCTATAGGATAGGGCCATTTCAGGCGCCCTTTCCTCAGCTGCCCAAGAAACTAGCTGGGGACATCCCTCTGGACACCTGGGAGCCCCTCTAGATATTCAAGTCTCTTGTCAACCCTAAAATGACTCCCTTAATTAAGATATATACTTCCCTGCTCCCATATTCACCTTTTTTTTTAGCCCAACCATCCCATTCCTGCAAGCTCTCCCCATCCTCCACTTCTCACTTTTCTATCCCCATTTCCCCTTACCCCCATCCCACCCCACCCCCAAGTTACCAATTTTTGCCTGGTAATCTTGTCTACTTCCAATATCCAGGAGGATAACTATATGTTTTTCTTTGGGTTCACCTTCTTATTTAGCTTCTCTAGGATCACGAATTATAGGCTCAATGTCTTTTATTTATGGCTAGAAACCAATAATGAGTGAGTACATCCAATGTTCATCTTTTTGGGTCTGGGTTGCCTCACTCAGGATAGTGTTTTCTATTTCCATCCATTTGCATGCAAAATTCAAGATGTCATTGTTTTTTACCGCTGAGTAGTACTGTAATATGTATATATTCCACACTTTCTTCATTCTTCCATTGAAGGGCATATAGGTTGTTTCCAGCTTCTGGCTATTACAAATAATGCTGCTATGAACATAGTTGAACAAATGCTTGGGAGCTCAGCAAGGCCAGCTGGACTGGGACTGAAAAAGCATGGAATAAAACCGTACTCTCTGAACATGGCGGACAATGAGGGCTGATGAGAAGCCAAGGACAATGGCACTTGGTTTTGATCCTACTACATGTACTGGCTTTGTGGGAGCCTAGCCTGTTTGGATGCTCACCTTCCTAGACCAGGATGGAGGTGGGAGGACCTTGGACTTCCCACAGGGCAGGGAACCCTGACTGCTCTTAGGACTGGAGAGGGAGGGGGAGAGGAGTGAGGGGAGGGGGAGGGAAATGGGAGGCAGGTAGGAGGCAGAAATTTTTAATAAAAAAATTCATAATTATCAGGTGTACAGAAACAATGACAATTACCTTCATCTTAAAGAAAATAATCTTAGATTACAATAATAAACCATCATTTCATTCTACAAAATACTATTTTAGTCTTTTAAAATACTAAAGTCTGTCATTTTAATATGATCTAATTTCCATTTTTATTTCTTCAAATTTCTAAAATATTAAATTGCACTTTTAGATATCTGGTTGTTATATATTTAAGTCAGTTATATTGAGACAATCAATGGCCAATGCAATACTAACTTGCACAAACTTTTCAAAGTGAAAATTAAAAACTTAGAGTTTTTTTTCTCACGGAATTGAATTATCTATGCAGATTAATGGCATCCAAGTGAGATAAATCAAAACAATCATTTTTATTGATCAATAGATAGATGACAGAAAATGATATAAATGTTAAGCTATTTATATTTCTAACTATACTCCAAGATTAGTAAATGAAGTATGTGTCACGCTGAGACATTTACAAATACAAGGAAGTGAGATTTTCGAAATTGGGAACATTTCTTCTATGTTGACACATTGATTGTTATCTTTATTAAATTTGTTGAATCCAGATCTTTTATGTTGTGAATCTTAATTTAACTAAGACATATAGAAAATATGTTAGAATGCTAATCAAAACCTCAATATGAATCCGAAAGCTAGAATAAAAGAATGAAATCATCAGAGTGAGCTAACAAATCCATTAACTTTAAATGCATTAATTTAAAGTCAGCATAAATTTTCAGTGTACAAAATCACTTTGATGTTGGTGATCGGTTCACTGGAGTTCAGCTGTTAAGAGTTCATACTGATATTCCAGTGGGTATGAGTTTAGTTCCCAGCACCTACATCAGGCATTTCCAACCATATGTAACTCCAGTTCTAAAGGATTATTTGCCTTATGTCTTTCACAGGTACTGGAATACCACAGCATTAACACACACACACACACACACACACACACACCTACCTAAAGTGTTTTTTTAAGAGCTCAAGGATTTATGAGATGTGAAATATCGACTTTGCACAAAATTCCCTAAGCAGAACAGGTACACAAACTCCCAAGGAAGAGAGTAGATAATAGTTACAATAGAAAATAATCACTACCCCATATGTTTAACTATTAGCAGTGCTGCATTTCCAGCAAAAAGATATCCAGTTCAGGAAGATAAAAGGGTTGGCAGACAAGGTTGACAATCATTATAGAGTGGTGGAAAATATAAAGGAATTTGAGATGTTCAAATATGTTTGTGAATATTCAAAGATTGCAATTGTAAACAGGATTAAAAAGTTGCATAGATAGCATTCCAAGCGACACACTAAGGCTATTAGCTGAATCGACAAGTAATTAGAACCTCTCTGTGGATAATTTCAGCTGTCTTATGTAGCAACAATTAATTGAAATTTTCAACAATTGAAAAACTATTATTTTTATGTATTTCAAAATAAACACTTCTGTTGCTCCTGCTTTTACTGTAATATTTTTGAGTAAAAACCATACTTTTTTTTACTCAAAAGTATTACTTACTTGAAAATACATGCTAAAAATCTATAACATATGGACTTCCTTTAATGCCAGTTTATTCCATCCAGACTGAATTGTGTCTTCAGGATAATTATGTCTTTGGTTATTTTATTTCCATGTAATCAATTTGTGGTAACTATCTATAATTTTCACCTATATTCTCAGGAGAAATTAACATATTATCTGTATGGCATAGATCATGAAATGTAAGAAATAAATGACAAACTTTATATAGATAATTGAGTATATAATAGTCTCTCTTTTATTATTTTTTCCCTTTTATCAATGGTTTTAATTTCTATAATAAACTGTGATCCAAATGTTTTACATAAAAATATCAAAGAAATAAATAATTTCTCAATACTGACTTATACCTCACTATATCCTGAAATTCTGTTCTTTCAGTTTGTGCAATATTTCCAGCTTGCATGAGTTGTGATGCCCACCTTTATTTATTTATTTATTTTTATTTTTTTTAATTTTTTATTTATTTATTAAAGATTTCTGATTCTTCCCCTCCACCACCTCCCATTTCCCTCCCTCTCCCCCAATCAATTCCCCCTCCCTCCTTAGCCCAAAGAGCAATCAAGTTTCCCTGCCCTGTGGAAGGTGGGTGGTCCTTTATTTATTTTGTACATATACCAAATATGTAGTGGACAATTTTTGCTTTTCAGAGTTTGTCCTTGTGTAACTCTATTAATCTTAACCGTGTATTCCCAGCATAAGCATAGAGATTTTGACAACTCTGCTTGTGTCAGAGAGTGTCAGATTTGTTTTGAGAGAACCCCAAAAATCTCCCTGTAATGGATAATTAGATGCCTCAAAATAATCAGGAAAGATAAAAATATTATAAGGTTGCTAACATCTGTGCTAAGAATGAAATTGTGAAGGAGAAAAGAAAAGAAAAGCTGGGTCTGCAGCTGCCTCTCAAACTTTAAATGTTGCAGTTCTATTATGTGCTCAATCCTTGGCAAATATAGAAAGGGAATTAACGTGGTAAGTGAAAGAAACAAACATTCTCAGTTTGGTGGTACTGTGTTGTGAAAGAGAGATCTGAGCATACACAAGGACCTCACAAAAGTCCATGTGGGGACAAGGGAGGCCAAACTGCTAATTGTAAGTTGAGGTAGTTAACAGAATCAGAAATAACCTTGGACTGATAATCACGTATTTCTTGAGGAGTCTTCATATCCCCAGGCAGACACCGTTGTAGTACTTCTGGAAGAGTTGATATCATTAATTAAGAAGAAAGAGTAGCTTTAAACACTTTTTCAGTTTTGATGGAATTGGTCTTTTGGGATGAGGGTTCCCAACAGAACCTACATTTAAAAAATAAAAAGGAAACACTAGGGACTAAACAATGGGAAAAACAAGTTCCAATCACAATGTTCATTTAAAAGATTTTGCAAAAAAATAAAAAGACTTTTAACTATCTCCAACCATCTGTACCAGAAGGAGCTGGGACCCATGAGTCTTGCAAAGCAGGATATTTTCTTTCTGATATATCAACAGGAAAAAAACAGAAACTACCATATAGTAATTATGGAATCTAGTTGAGCTGATCTTATCATCCAGGGATTGAAGCATCACAAATCAAGAATGGTAAATTTTGATTGTATATTTAGGAAAAGATTATACTTATATATACTTATTGTAGTAATAAATCATTAATTTTGAATATTAATTATTAATCAGTATTAATCATTTTGCTTTTATCATGGTGTCTACAAACAGAATAAACATGGCATAAACAGAAATTACTACTATCTAAGGTTGACTGGGTCTTCAAACATGTTCTATGTAAATATTCAAAGGTGATGGATGGGTTAAGGTTGAAAGCAAGTGTTTTCTGATATAGAAGTAAAGTAAAATGCTACAATAGTTACTTTAAAATAATGAAAACCAGATTAGGTTACCTTTCATTCGTAGTCTAAATATTTTAACATTGTTCTGTTTCCTCAGGAGATCCAGACTCTCTGATTTGTCCCTAGTGCTGAAACAGAACAGAAGCTGCAGCCTCCCTTCCGCCCTGTCCCTGTCTTCTGTGGATCCCACAGATCACCCGCTATTGGTCTCCTTCCCCCAATTTTGCTGTGTCCCATCTCCTAGCTTGAGAATATCACTCCTGTTCAATGGCAGACCATATCTGAAGAAAACAGATAGGCTACCTATAGATCTTATGTACGTCTCCCCCCCAGCACATCCAGTTCATCAGTCTAACCATTTGGAGCCCCTCTTTTCCTCTATCCATACTTCCTGTGGACATTACAGACTATCCCCTCCTTCCCCCCCTCCCAGGAATTAGTACTCAGACATATAATCATCACCAAAACAGCTACCTAGACACCAACATAGAAGCACAGTTAATACAGCCAGGAAACCATGTCTCCATTAAAACTTAGCTATTCTACCACAGTGGGCCTTAATTACTACAACATAGCAGAACCACGAGAAAAAGACCTTAAAATAATCGATGTGCAGATGATAGAGATCCATAAAGAGGGAATGAATGAATCCAGTAAAGAAAAAGACAAACAAAAATTGGAGGAAATGAATAGATGAATACCTTAAAGAATGCAATAAAAAGACAAAAAGTAACAAACTTTTGGACAAAATGAATAAATCCCATTTTAAAAAGCCATCAAAATGCAGCTGGAGAAAATGAATAAAATTGTTCAGGACTCAAAAATAGAAATAGAAACAATAAAGAAAACTCAAATAGGAAATTTTGGAAATGTAAAATTTAAGAATTTGATTAATAACTACAAAGGCAAGCTTCATGAAAATGCACGAGATGGAAGAGAGAATTTTAGGCAGTGAAAATAACATGAAATAAATAAAATTATTGGTTAAAGAAAAATTTAAATCTAAAAAAAAGACACAAAGCATCCAGGAAATCTGAGATACTATGAAAAGACAAAATCTAAAAATAATAGAAATAGAGGAAGAAGAATCCCAGTTAAAAAGCACAAAAATACATTCAACAAACTCATAAAGAAAAATGTTATTAACTTGAAGGAGATTACAGAACAACAAATAGATGGATCCAAAAAACACTCTGCCACATAATAATCAAAACCCTAGTATTTAAAACAACGGAAGGCTATTTAAAATTGCAAGGGAAAAAGATCAAATAGCATCTAAAGGCAGATCTATAAAAATTACAACAGACTTCTCAATGGAGATTCTGAAAGCCAAAAGGGTATGGACAGATGTTCTGAATACTCTAAGATACCACAGATACTAGCCCAGTCTACAATACCCAGAAAAAAATTTCAATCACCATATACAGGAAAAAAAAGACACTCTAAAAAAATCAAATTAAGCAATATTTATCTACAAACTCAACTTTATAAAAGGTCACAGAAGAAAATCTCCAGGCCAGAGAGGTCAACATAATTCATAAAAACACTGGAAGTGAATTCAAATGAGCAACCCTAAAAGAATGGGAAAGCACACTTATAAACAGAGACCAACAACAACAGCAAAATACCAGGAATCAACAATCATTGGTCATTGATGTCTCAATATCAGTTATTTGAATTCACAATCAAAACCACACAGACTAACAGATGGGAAAATGAGGATGGATATGGGAGTAAGGGCACATGCTGGGGAAAAAGACTGGGGAGAAGGAAGACTGTAATCAGGATGTAAAATATAAGTGGAGAAAAATTATATATATATGTACATATATATATGTGTGTGTATGCATACACAGATGCTAATAAGCACATCTACACATATACCTATATATACATACATATATGTATATATGCATATATAATAGGGGAGATCACACACACACACACACACACACACACACACACACACATATATATATATATATATATATATATATATATATATATATATATGGAGAGACCAACTTAGCAGCATACTTTATAGCTCTACACCAAGAAGAAGTAAGCACCCCCAAAAGGAGTAGAATCCAAGAAATAGTCAAACTAAGGGCTGAAGTCAACAAGATAGAAACAGCGAACAATACAAAGAATCAGTGAAACAAAGAGTTGTTTATTTGAGAAAATCAACAGGATAAACCAACCTCTATCTCAACTAATCAAAAGACAGAGAAAGAATATTCATAGTCATAAAATCTGAAACAAAATGTGGGAAATAACAGCAGACACTGAAGAAAGCCAAAGAATCATAAGGATGTACTTTACAAACCTGTACTACACCAAACTAAAAAATGTAAAAGAAAGGTACAATTTTGTCAATAAAAATTACTTACCAAATATGAATCAAAATCAAATAAAAATTTAAATAGACCGAAAATCTCCATTGAAATAGAAACAGTAATAAAAATTCTCCCAACCAAAAAAAAAAAAAAAACCTTCAACACCAGGTTGTTTTAGGAAAGAAATCTACTGGAATTTGAAAGAAGAATGCATAGCAATATTCCACAGAAATAGAAACTAAAGGAACTTTGTCCAGTTCATTTTATGAGGCTACTCTAACCTTTATGCCAAAACCACATAAAGACTCAACAAAAAAGAGAATTGCAGACCAATTCTCCTTCTGAAAATAGATACAAAAATACTCAATTAAATACTTGCAAACAGAATCCAAAAACAAATTAAAAAAAAACTTTATCATCTATGCTCAATTAGGTTTCATTCCAGAGATGCATGAAAGGTTCAATTTAGGGAGATTGGTAAATTTAATCTATCACATAAACAAATTGAAAGACAAAACATGATCATCTCATTAGATGAGAAAAGCCATTGACAAAATCCAACATGCCTTCATGGTAACAGTTCATGATGGGATCAGGGATAAAAGAAACATACTTAAACATAATAAAGAAAAATTACAGCAAGCTGATATCAAACATCAGATTAAATGGATAAAACTCAAAGCAACTCTTTAAACTCAAGAACAAGGAAATGTTGTTCAGTCTCTCCATATGTATTCAATATTGTACTTTAAGTTGTAGCTAGAGCAATAAGGCAACTAAAGTAATAAAGTGGATATAAATTAGAAAGGAAGAAGTCAAAATCTTAATGCTTGGATATGGTATGATAATATACATGTGACTCTAAAAGTTCTCCCAGAGAACTCCTTTAGTTGATTAAACCCTTTCAGCAAAGTGCTGGAACAAAAGTTAATTGCTATATACAAATGAAAAACTGATTGAAAAATAAATAAGGGAAGCAAAACTTTTCCCAATTGTCTCAAATAATATAAAATATCTTGGGGTAATTTTAACCAAGAGAGAGAACGACTTATATGGCAAAAACTTCAAGTCTTTGAAGAAAAAGAAATTAAGGAAAAGAGTAGAATATGGAAACATTAATCAATTGGATTAATTCACATTAATTATCAGATTAACAAAGTAAAAATGCTATTCTAATATAAACAATCTACAAATTCAATGCAATACCAACTTATATTTCAATGTAATTCTTTACAGACCATAAAAGGACAATTTTCAACTTCATGTGTAAAAATGAAAAACCCAGAATAGCTACAACAACCCTGGGCAATAAAGGAACTGCTGAAGTGATAATGGGATTCCCCTCTGTATGCTATGAATATGTTTTATTATGATTGGTTAGTACAGAAGCTGTTTTGACCTTTGGCAGGGCAGAATATAGCCAAGCAGGAAAAAATAAATACAGAGAGTAGGCAGAGTGAGAGATGCATGTAGCTGCCGAAGGAGAAAGACACCATATAGTTGCTGAAGGAGGGAGACATCATGTAGCTGCCGAAGGAGAAAGACACCATATAGTTGCTGAAGGAGGGAGACATCATGTTGCTGCTGAAGGAGAAAGACATCAGCCACAGCCAGATCCTTACCAGTAAGCCATAGTGTGCTAATACATAGATTAATAGAAATGGGTTAATTCAGCGTGTAAGAGCTAGCTAGAAATATGCCTGAATCATTGACCAAACAGCATTGTAACTAATATAGTTTCTGTGTGATTATTCAGTTCTGGTGGCCAGGAAACAAATGAGTAGTCTCCTCCTACACTAGAGGTATTACCATCCCAGACTTCACGTTTTACTGTGGAGTCATGGTAATAAATATCACATGTATTAGCATGAAAACAGAAACATTGATCAATGAAATCAAAATAAAGATGGAGTCAAATCCACTCACCTATCCACAATTAATGTATGGGACAACACAACATGCGCCTGAAAAGATTCTGTACTTCAAAGAGAGCACCATCACTTGGATAACGTGGCAGCCTACAGAGTTGTAAAATCCACATCTGATAGAGGACTAATATCCAAAAATTTAAAATTATAAAAACTTGATACCAAAATCCAAATAATTCATTTAAAGATGGGGTATAGATCTAAACATAATTCTCAAAAGAAGAATCTCAAGTAGCTGAGAAATATTGGAAATGTTCAACATCCTTAGCAATCAGGGAAATGGAAATCAAAACTACTCTGAGGTTCCATCTTATACCTCTCAGAATGGCTAAGATCAAAAACACAAGTGACGGATCATGCAGGCCAGGATGTGGAATGAGCTGGTATGAGAAGAAACTTATACAACCACTATGGAAATCATTATGGCAGTTCATTAGAATGTAGGAACTCAATCTACCTCAAGAACCTATGTCTTAGTCACCATTTATTATTTCTTCAAAAAGACAATAAATGAAGCTTGAAAAAACGTCCTCAAAGCCTACCCCCACAGTGGCACACTTTCTCCAACAATGTCATACCTCCTAATACTGCCACTCCCTTTAGGATCATTTTTTTTCAAACCAAACTATTCCACTTTTTGTCCCTCAAAGGCTTATAGCCATAGCATAAAACAAAAATGCATTCAACTTCAAAAGTACCCATAGACTATCCCATAGTATATAACAGTCTCAAACTTGTTTCCAAGTACAAAGTCTCTTCTGAAATACATGACAATATCTTAAATGTCATCTCCCCATACAATCAAAATTAAGAAGCAGATCATATACTTCCAACATTATGGCGCAGGATACACATTACCTTTGACCTACAATCTGTTCTGTCTTCAAAATATGTTGGGAAAATAGTGGGACACAATTTGTAGAAGTGACCAAACAATGTCTCCTTCAATCCTCACCCCACATGAAGAGTCAATATCCTGGAGTGTTTGAATGATCAAGAACTGAAGATTGAATAGACCTATGGTAGGATGAAACAAAACTGGTTGTTGTAAGAAGGCTGCTTGTTTGTTCCTGGCTGCTCAGCTTCAAAATAACCACACAGAAACTATAATATTTAAATCATTGGCCATTAGCTCTAGCTTCTTATTTGCTAACCCATTTCCATTGTTTTGTATTTTGCCGTGAGGTTCATGGCCTACCGGCAAGGTTCCAGCATGTCTGTCTACAGTGGCAGCTCCACGGCTTCTCCTCTAACTCTGTCCTCTTTATCGCAGCATTCAGCCTAACTAAGTTGTGATCTGGGAGTGTCTTCTATTTATCTGTTGCTTTCATTGGTTAATTAATAAAGAAAACTGCTTGGCCTGATAGGGCAGAATTTAGATATGTGGAATAGGCTGAACAAAATGCTGGAAAGAAGGGAAGTGAGGTTGACGCTATAGCTCTCCTCTCCAAGATGGATTAAGGTTAAGATCCTTCCTGGTAAGCCACCACCTCATGGTGCTACACAGATTATTAGAAATGGATTAATCAAGATGTGAGAATTAGCCAGTAAGAGGCTAGAGCTAATGGGCCAAGCAGTGTTTAAAAGAATACAGTTTTCATGTAATTATTTTGGGTAAAGCTAGCCGGTGGCTGGGAGCTGAGCAGTGGGATGCGGCCCGCAGATCCATCACTACAAAGTTCTACCTAGCTATAGGCCAAGCCAGTTTCTTTATTCATTAACCAATAAAACAACACATAGACAGAAGGACCTCCCACACCAACTGGTCTTAAAAAAATCAATGAAATGATTGCTAATGATAGTCCCCCATATTCATAGATTGGTGTCTTTTTTTATTTTTTATCAAAATTAGTTCCTTCTGCAAGAGATGGGAGAGGATGCAAAGAGAGACCGACAGCATTATATAGAGAGTCTAAAGTGGTGGTTTCTATAGGGTCCCTCCACAAGGAATTTAGGGAATTAAGAAGATTTTTTAGGGCAAAATGGGATCATGGAGACTGAAGTAAGCTGCCATAAGGGGTCTGTCCCAGGTCCTCAGTGAATATGCTGCCACTGTTACCTTGGTGTTTTTATGGTACTCCTAGGCTTGTTTGCACTCTCCTGGGATTCTTTTCCTCCTATTGGTTTGCCTTGTCCAGTCTCAATATGATGGCTTTTGTCTTGTCTTATTGTAACTTGTTTTATCATGTTTAGTTGTTATCTCTTAGAGGCCTGCTCTTTTCTGAAGGGAGATGAAGGAGTAGTTCATATAGAGGAGATAGGAGGTGGGGGATCTGTGATGAATGAAGAGAGGGGAAATTGTGATAAGGATGCACTGTATGATTTTTAAAAAAACTACTTTCAATTATTTAAAATATTTTAATATAAATGAGATGCTAAAGTAATAATATACATTTCTTGAAATGAATAGTAATGCATTTAATTAATAAAGTATACACTGAAATTATTTTTATAGCTTTCAAATACAAAAATGAAAACACAACCTTATTAGTTAGTATACTTTGGTATTCCCAGGTCTTGGTAAGTGAAGAAAAAATCAGTAATGCAATGCTATTGTATCCTAAGTAGCAAGGTCCAGGTCAGACTCAGATGCATACGACTCTCTCTAAAAATAAGCAAAGTAGCTAACTAAATAATAAACAACTGAATGTTTACATTTCTTAATAAACTTCAGAAGTGAGTAATAATCTTTGGACATTTTAACATTCTTATACCATGGCAGATCTATGTCTAAACCTATATCTGTTCATATGTACACAAATATCTTTTATATATTTTTGTTTTCTCTATATACTATTAAATAGTTTTATATTATTTATATATAAAAATTTCCAAATTTTCTCTACACTTTTAATTAATGAACAGTGCCATCTGAATAGCCTTTATTTCAACTAAAGAAATTACTCATAAATTTTATCTTTAATTATGTATATATGTATATATACATATAGACATATGTGTGTGCTTTTGCGTGTGTTTGTGTGCGTGTTTAGATAAGCTCACAGAGTTCAGAAGAGTGCTTCAGATGCCATGGAGTAAATATAACAGGCAGTTGGGTGCTGTCTGACATAGCTTTCGGAAACAGGTATACTGCAGCAGTAGTAGCAAGTGCTTTTAATCACTGAGCCATCATCGGCCTCTTTTCTATATTTTTCCTGGACATAAACAGTACAAAGAAACTAATAACTATTTCATGGATGTTATTAGTTAACTGATTTTTCATTTTTAAATGTAGAGTTTTATAAAGTCCAATTTCTTAATATTTTTCTCATGGCAACTATGTTCCCATAATGTCATGCTCTTCTATTTTATTTTAAAGAATAACTTGCCATGTCAAGGTGAAGATTAAAGGCCGTCTTTGTAAATGCAGAAGATAGGATGCTGTTTTAATTCAGTAATGTTTTGAGGAAATATTCAGTGTTTGTTAGGAAGTCTCAGCCTCATTACATTTAAGTCATGTAAGGATATCATCCTGGTAAAATGCAAATGTCTCATTTGTTTTGCTGTCCAGTGATTGGCACATCTGTGTGTATGTGGGACATTATGAGGAGGGAGGCCAAAAGTAAATTGTCCTGATGCACCTGTCCATTAGTGAGCCGTCATGCCTGGCAGAAACTTTCTGGCACCAGATGGTAATAATCTTATGCTCTGAAGCATGCAGATTCATGGGTCTTTTAATTTTTATCTTGGCTAGTATAATTGCAGATGCTATTCTTATTCAAAAATGGGCCATGATTTGCCTACAGCCAAAAGCATCCAGCTTTCATTGATGTTAATGTGAGGGCAGCCATAAGAAAAAGTAAAGAGAATTCAGCTTGTAACTCTAATTGTCTTATGAATCTTAATAAGCCTGTTTAGCTTAATAATACCCAATAGGGAAGATTTTCATAGGTTATTTGTTCAATTTCCATAGAAGGCATTATTTTGGACACTTTCAGAAAGGGTTGTTTTTGCTACAAAGCAGATTCCTTGCCTTTTATAACCCAGAAGAGTAACATTGAACTGTGTTTTTTATACAAAGGAAAGGATCTGAGGGGGAAAAAAAAGCTTGAACATATTAGCAATGACATTTCAGCAGATAAGAAAATGTATGCCCCCAAAGAAAGAAGGCTTCAGAGAATTCATACACTGCCTTTTTACACAAAGACAAGTGCAATTTGTACAGACTACAAAGAATCATAACTAATTAGATTGGCTTTAATTGGGTTTGTGCTAAATCCAATGCTTTATAGAACTATCAAGGCTGAACTGCAATGAGAATCAATTTGAAAAATACACAGAGAAATTGACTACAGAGGACTAAAAAAGATAAATAGAGGTTCCTTTCCAGATGTTAAATAATCTGCATAAAGTAACATTGAGACACTTTTAAAGGAAATTAGGGGAAATTTGCTTGTGTTATTAAAAGTAGCTAATTCTCAATCAATCCATTTTTAATTTTCTAATTGTACCCATGGCTGTACTTATCACTTTTGTGGAAGAAAATATACAAAAACATGTCTAATTCAAGAACTGATGTGCTACTCTTACACTAATATAAATGAAATTCTGATAATGTTGCTAAAAACACTGTCTACTCTTGATCATAGTCTAAGTGAATAAAGATACCTGACCAGGTGCAGACCTACCAAGTAACAAAAGATAGGATTGCAAAACAGAAAGAGGATACGACAAGAAAATAAAGGCACACGTAGATTTGCACAGCCAGATAGCAGAGTACTCTGCTGTAAAAGCAGTACCAGACAGATTTCCATGAGTTACTGATTATAATATTCCACTTTGCTGTCTGGTGACTAATCAGAATTATTGATGAGTGAGAGACTAGGATTGTTGCAGGATATTTGTGTCTTCATAACATTTGGTTTTGTCTACTTAAGTATACATGTGCATTATAGGAACTATTTATTTATGTGCTTCTGTGAAATTAGATGTATACATTTAGATTTCTGTGGTGGCAAAAGAATGTCAGATCCCTGGAATTGAGAGATAGACAAGGTCCCTATAATGTGGGTGCTGTTAACTGAGCCTGGAACCTCTGCAAGAAAAATAAGTGCTCTTATGTGCTGAGCCAACTCTCTAAACTTAAGAAAACTTGAAGAAGGTCTTTCTGACAGACAGATTAGGAAAAAGAAGACTGAATTAAATTTTTCATTGAGATTTTTCTTCCTTACTCTTCCAAAAGTGGCAGGAAAAGATACAGTGCATAAGACTTCAATAAGGGTGTCTATAAAATAATAACTATATAAATGACTATGTATAATGACTATATAAAATTCAATTTTGAGGAAGTTTCATTTACCATAGTGAAAAATTGGCCTCTCTGTCTCTCTGTGTTATGTTTCTCTTTATATATCTACTGTCTATCTGTCAATCTATCATCTATCTATCTATGCTATGATATGCTATGTGATGTTTTGGGGTTTTGGTTGTGTTCTGACAAATAAAGCTTACTTGGAGTCAGAGGGAAAATTTAGCCATTAGTTGATTTAAATTGACCCTAAAGGTTTGGAGGAGTGTAAACAGTAAACAGAGAAAATACAAGAAGTAGTAAGATAGAGCAGAGACTGGATCTTGGTCCTTTTAGATGGTGGAAGAGTAGAGGCAGAAGTGATTGGTGAATGCTCCTTGCTTCTCTGATCTTTCAGGTTCTTCCCCCAATTCTTGACTACTATTTTTTAATGAAAGATTAATTAGATTAGGACTACACACACACACACACACACACACACATTCATATGTCTATATATGCATATAAATGTAGGACTACATACATATATATGCATGTGTACATAACATATTTGTTTTAATATTTCACTGGGTCATATAGGTATTGATGTGGGATGCTAAGGAAATAGCTATAGCATGTGGTGAGGTACAGTCTATTCATTGCCTTAAAGATGACATTTAGAAGTTCCATGAACATAGAAAATCTACTATAAAAGTGTGTTAACATTTAAAATTTTTAATTGCTAAACATACTTAGTTCGTAATATTTATTATGATATATATACATACTTATTTATTTTAATGTACATATACTGCTTAATTCCATCCTAACTACTATAATGATTCAACACAATCCTACATGTGTCAAAATTGATCAAATACCACATGTTAAACACATGAAGTCTATTGTGTATGAACTATAAGACACTGAAGCTTTTGACATATTCATTTTCTCTTTTGTCATCTGACATGATGATTATCATGATCATATTTAATTTGTAGATTATTGCAAGAGATTGACATGTTAACCAATCTGAGTTTTCTATCAGTTAATGCAATACATATTTAGAGATATTTATAATTTATTTCCTTCATGAAGCTAAAAGGACTTCCATTTCATAATTTCTAAATGCATTAGTGTGTCTATAGCAGAGTCCCTTTGTCTAAATCTTAAAACTGATAGTCCATATTCACCAGTATATAAATAATAAATGCATTTGCTGCTACTCTGAATGGGATGACATTTGTGGATTATGCGAACTCATAATATGGGATGAGTGAGATAAAAGTAAGGATTGGGTTTGAAAGGGAGAGTTTCAAAATTCAATGGTGTATAGTGCACGCTTCTTAGTCTCTAAAATGCAAAAAGAAGCTTGTAAATTTGACACTATCCTGGTATTTAGCTGGGTTGTAATATCTCCTATGGGTGAGGTGGTAAGAAGGCATGGTGTCAACAACATGTTAAAAGGTTAACAGCAGATTTGTTTATTCAACAAGGGAAAAGCCTTATATACCTTCCTCCCAGCATCCAGGCTGCGTTGACATTACATGCTTGACCCTCATTGGTTAGGCATGATCAGGACCTCTGACAGCACATGTGGCTAGGCCCTCAGGAAGACTCCACATCGGTTCATCTCTTGGCTGTGGAGACACTGTCTTCCATGACCCTGACTCAGCAACTGTCAGTAACAAGCTCTTACCCATCATTGACTTCCACCCATAGAAGATCATCCATTGTTGGAAAGCTGCCAGGGTTGGGGAATTAGGTGATAAACTTCTAAATTTCAGATAGCCAGGTATGCATAACTTCCTGCAGAGGACTGCAAGAGGAATACCTAAGAGCCATTAACACTTAAAGAGTCACCTCTGTAGCTGCCCACTCCTCTTGAATATGCTGAAGGAGACATTTTAAAAGAATAAGGATTAGAAATACTACTTGTTCAATTAAGTCATATCCCTCATCTAGGCGGGATCAAATAACATTTTTATATTATGTCAAAGTTTTGTAAACACTTATGAGCCTTAGGCCATAGCCTCTGTTTTTATGTGATCTAAATGAAAAAAAAATTGCCTGTTAGTTGTAATGAATAATATAGAAACTTAGTTGGCCATGGTTTGTTAATATATTTAGACAGTTCCCAGCATGTTGAACTAACATTCCTCATCTCAAAAGGTATCATACAAAATGAGGAAAAATGAGGGTAACAACTGAGTCTCATCAAAGTATTTAAAGTGCCAATTTCTTCTTCTAATAAAGTAATTTGTTTGGATGGCAATGAGAGCAAGAAAAGAAATATATATATATATCATATCCTGGGTTCTTCCCTCCTGGAGGCTCTAATATGCCTTAATTGGCAAAGTGATATTGTTAATCCTTATTCTTTTAAAATGTCTCTTGCAGCATATTCAGCAGGAGTAGGCAGGTGGAAGAAGGCTGATCCACTGCTGGGCACACATCTTTTACCAGAACCCATATTGGTGTCATGGGAGTCTGAAAGAAAACACAAGTATACCCTCATTCACAGGTTAACCAGGGTGCCTGGTGACTGCCATTAGAAGGAGATGGGAATCTTTCCATCTTATCAGGGGCAGGGATGTGTTCCTTGGTAGAGATACCCATTGTTTTGTAGGTCAGGTTTGGCCGCTTGTCATCAAAATTGAGACAATTCATATAGGAAAGGACTTCTGTTAAGACCAGATGAGGATCTCGCCTAGCCTCTGGAGAGATAGCCCTGGCCAGCAGCTCCTTTAGAGCTCTGTTGGTCCTCTCTACAGTGGCTTGTCCCTGCAGATGTCAGGGGATGCCAGTAGTATTGGAAATCATCCAGGACCCCAGAAAGTCACTAAATTATTGAGAGGCATAGGCAGTACCATTGTCATTCTTAAGTGTCCAACAACCTCTATAACTACCATGACTGACTTAAGAGATTTGAAACCACTGGCAACTTTTCCCCCAGAAAGGTTGAGAATGTAAACAAAGGAGGAACAGGGATATAGAAGAAGATCCTAAAACCAATGCAAAACGATATATAATAAAAACAAATATCGAGTACAGTCCAAAAGAAAGAATGGGTAATACCATACACAAAAATAGAACTACAACCAACAAGCAAAACATCAAAAAAAAGCACAGATGCATACTAATGTCTAGACTATAGATTATTGGCAAATAACCGAGATTATTCCAATACCTTTTCTATTCATAGGAGAGTAAGTCTTGTACCTAAAATGTCTTAACTAAGATATGAGGTAAATAATATAAAGGGTTATTTGACCCTCCTGGAGGCTCTAATATGTCTTAATTGGCAAAGTGATATTTTTAATCCTTATTCTTTTAAAGTGTCTCCTGCAGCATATTCAACAGGAGTAGGCAGCAACTAGTGAATCTTTAGGTGTTAATGGCTCTTAGTAATCCCTCTTCTGGTCCTCTGCAAAAGGTTTTACATGCCTGGTTATCTGAAATTCAAACATCTACTGCCTAATTACCCCACACTGGTAGGTACCCAGTAATGAATGTTGTTCTACGGATGTTAACCAAAGATGAGTTCAGCAGGCCAATCTAAGACAGGCACAGTCCAATTGATATGCCCTTCGGCAGTATTGTGTTATCACCTTTCACTGGCTAGGCATGATCAGGATTTCTCACAGTGACTGTTGCTTGGCCTTCAGGCAGACTGACTCCAAGTTGACTCATCTCTCAGTCTTGTAGGCCTTATCTTCTTCCCGCACTGGTATATATATATACAGAGACCCTTTCATAAATAAGTAAACAAGTCTAATCTCCTGAGGGGTATAGCCTGGCTTCAATTTTATAAGCAGAAGAGCTTCTGTTTTGCTTCATTACTCTGTTGTGACATCACATCTATTTCTTTCTCTCTGCCATAACCATGTCAACTCAGATAATTCTGAAATACTGTGAAGTATCTGTTGTATATACAGTTATAATATTGTATATGTATACATAATTTATAACAATATTTGCCATTAACAAAAAATGAAAGTGAATAAAAAAGTTTCTTCTTTCCATTTTAAAATGTTCTTTTGAAAAGCTGAAGAAAACTATCCACGTAAAAATTGGATCTTATTTCCCAGAAAATTGTACTGAAGAACAATTTCTTAACTGAATCTAAAGTTCTTAGGGTGAGTTATAAACAAACTATAAGCTTGAAAACATGCACCATTCTTTCTTTTAGATATATCTAATCCAGTGTTTTCCTTAATACTAATAAGGCAGAGCTTCTAGAACGGATTCTTAGAGGCAAGGAATTCTCATCTTGACCTTGTATTGGAAAGTGAGCAGTAATGAGATTCTCTCATCCATTATTGGTGTGCAGGCACCAGGGACAATGATAAGAATGGATATTTGCCGCTGTTCCAGTACCAGCTGTTGACGCACTCATATATTGAAACACCAGGGCTTCTATTTGCCTCCAGCTACTTAATAAAAAGGCAAAGCTAATCTCCTCCTTATCTCCCAGTGTGTGCCGTGATTTGCCAACTTTAAAATAAACGATGATTTATCTAGAGGTTATGAAATTGGTATGAAGAGAAAAACTGGATCTGAGGCTCAACTTTATTAGTCATTGACCCTCCCCCTGGGTTCACTTCTGTGTTTATTTCAAGAAAGTGCTTCATCACACTGCCTCAGTAGTCAGAGAATTAAAACCTAGAAAATTACTTTTATTCATTTTCCATGTGATTACTGACTAGCCTCTCTTCTTCAGGATTTTCTTGTCCTTTAGCCTCTTAAGAATTAATTTATCCATAATACTTTTCTCTCTAAGTAATTTATTACTCTTCCAGTGAAATACAGATTGAGAACAGAGAAACAATTTTCATCACTGCTGTGTTTGATCTGCATCTCTCCAGAAGTGTGGCATATTGACAACTTGGCTTTTAAACTCCCCTTAGTCAGAAAACACAGCAACTAAAAAAATTTCTAAAACTTTTCCCCCAAAAATGAAAACTTTAAAATAAACTCATGTTGTGTATTTTCCAAATTATTTCTCCTTTATCTGTTGTTGGGGCCAAGAACAGGTGACTAGACACGTCACAGGTACTCAAAAAAAAAAACTCCAAAAATTACTGTTTATCAGCTAAATGAGAATAGTATGAAACTGACCCCTACTAACTTATCATCTCTCAACCCTCATAACAGAAGATCCTTTTGCCATAGGTGCTGAATAACAGAGATTCCCACAGAGACTCAACGTGAAATGAAGAAAGACTGAATAATCTTCATTATTAAATGAGTGATCTGTTATACACCAAGGCGCAGTGATCATTTCAGAAGTAGGGGTAAATAAATACAACAGTAAGAGACAGTATATGACTATAAAGAAAACTGTTTCCCAGGCACATCAGGACAGTTGCATAGTTGAGCTCACCATGATTGTGATAACATGCAGAAATACACAAACTCAAGTCTTAACTGTCAAAAACAACAAGAATAAATTAAATTACATATGTGAGTTTAATAACATTGTTGGAAGTCACAATGACAAAAATTATGTCCACTGTTTCTTGAGTCGTTAGAATGTCCATTCTTTTTTACTGTCCGTCATAAATCATACAGTTCTGAGTAATAATCCTTTTGTACACTGTGAAGATATATCATTTAGCTTGGTTTAATAAAAAGCTGATTGGTCATTAGCCAGGTATAAGCAGAGACTGCTCATTTGTTCCTGGCTACCCAGACCTGGATATTCACACAGAAACTAGACTAATTACAAAACTGCTTGGCCTATTAGCTCAAGTTTCTTATTAACTAACTCTTACATTGTAAATTAACCCATTTATATTAATCTATGCATCACCATCTGGCTGTGGCCTACTGGTAAGGATCGGTAATCTTTCTCCTTTGGCAGTTTCATTGTGTCTGCCTGATTCTACCTTTTTTATCCTTGCATTCAGTTTAGTTTTCCCGCCTAGTTCTATTTTATGCCCTGCCATAGGCCAAAATAGATTCTTTATTAACTAATGGTAATAAAATATATTCACAGCATACAGAGGAAAATCCCACATAAGTCAGGCAGGACTTACAGGCAGAATAACCAATCTAGGAGAATGATGGAAAGAAGTACAAAGTGGAAAGAGATGCCAGTCTGCCACTATGAAAGCAGAACTTGTAGAAAATGAGGCAATAAGCCATGGGCCATGTGGCAAAGCATAGCTAAGAATATGAATTAATTTAAATTTAAGGTTTAGTTATTAACAAGCCTGAGCTATTGGCTAAGCATTTACAGTTAATATTAAGTCTCTGTGTCAGTGATTTAGGATGCATGTGTCAAAACACAGAACATTCCACCTGCAATACAGCAACTACAAATCTTGTCTGGGTTGTTTTTTTTTTTTGTGTCACTTTGTTAGAAATGTGTTACAAAAGATTTAACAGGCATGACCAATCTATGCTCACCTTCATTCCCAAGATCATTCTTGCTCTCCTGGTTTCACCCACAGATTGACACCTCTATTCTTTCTGTATGGATCTCTGACAAAAACATGGACTCTTATGCACCACAATCTGTGTAATTACAGCTGAGCAACTACTTAAAGGCATAATGTGTTTAGTAGTTACATCCATTTCCACCTTAGTTTCCAGCAGTGTTCTTTTATTTCTTTTTACACTATTAGAGATGTTCACCACAAAATGAACAGAATCTATATTCTTTGTTTATGTTTATTTTTTAATTGTCAACTAGACAGAAAGCAGCGCTACTGCGCCGTGTGCCGCGAGGAGCTGCGCCAGGTGGTCTTTGGGAAGAAGCTTCCTGCCTTTGCCATGATCCCCATCCACCAGCTCCAGCACGAGAAGAAATACGACATCTGTTTTGCAGATGGAAAGGTGTTTGCATTGTACAGGCAGCTGTTGCAGCATGAATGCCCACGGTGCCCCCACCTGCCATCCTTTGGCCTCTTCGGAGACTTGGAGCAGCACATGCGGAAGCAACATGAGCTCTTCTGCTGCAAGTTGTGCCTCAAGCACCTCAAGATCTTCACCTATGAGCGCAAGTGGTACTCACGCAAGGACCTGGCTCGTCACCGCATGCAGGGTGACCCTGATGATACATCCCATCGGGGACATCCACTCTGTAAGTTCTGTGATGAGTGTTACCTGGACAACGATGAGCTGCTCAAGCACTTGCGCCGTGACCACTACTTCTGCCATTTCTGTGACTCTGATGGGGCCCAGGATTACTATAGTGATTATGCATACCTGCGTGAACACTTCCGGGAGAAGCACTTTCTGTGTGAGGAGGGCCGCTGCAGCACTGAACAGTTCACCCATGCCTTCCGCACTGAGATAGACCTCAAGGCTCATAAAACAGCTTGCCACAGCCGCAGCCGGGCTGAGGCACGCCAGAACCGGCAGATTGACCTTCAATTTAGCTTTGCACCACGGCACTCACGCCGGAGTGAGGGAGTCGTCAGTGGTGAGGACTACGAGGAGGTGGACAGGTATAGTCATTAGAGAAGATGCAACCTAGTTTGAATGAAATGCCATAATAAGATCAGACTTTGTGTGAAGCTGTGGGATATGTACTTCATTATTTATTTATATGAGAGGATTCATCCTAGTGTTTAACGCCTGAGCAGGTTTCTTAGTACAAAAATGTAAGCGGATCAAGTCATATAGAATAAGCCAGTTAGTAGTATTCCTTAATTGTCTGTTTTAAGTTCGTGTGTCAGGTTCCTTCTGCTTGAGCACCTGTCCTGAGTTTCCTTTATGATCAACTGAAAGTTGTAAGAAGAACTTCCCACACCAAGTTGATTTGGTCAGTGTTCTTGCTAGAGTTTCTATTGCTTTGTTAAAACACCATAACCAAAAGCTAACTGGGGGGAGGGGAGAATAAAGTGTGTACTTCACTTCCATTTCTGCATAAGAATGTATCACTGAGGGAAATTAAGTTTTCTAGCAAGATCCGTAGAAAAATTCTTCATACTAGTTTGCTTCTCTTGACTTGTTAAGCCTCTCTTCTGTTAGCACCAAGGACCACCAGCCCAAGTTGGTACTGCCCACAGTTGACTAGACCTCCTCACAATGATCATCAATCAAGAGAATGTACTGCACACTTATCCACAGGCCAAACAGGTGGAGACATTTACTCAGATGAGATACTCTTTTCCAAAATGATTATGGTTTGTTTCACTTTGATAAAAACTAACCAGTAGAGTAGGTATTTTAACCTTGCAATAGTGAGAAAACAGATCAGGGTAATTTGAAATTAATTACAAAAGTGACAGAAATGAATTATTGAAATGTTATATAATTTTCTTTGTACAAAAAACAGTTTGATTTATCAGAAGTAAATGAGTAAAATTAAGAGTTGGTTATTTTATGATGATTTTAATCATTGACAACATGTTTTCATTTCTTTTCTGTAAACATGACATAACAATATCTTCATATGCTTAAAATTCACTATTGGTTTTATATCAGAAAACTCTCCAAAATATCTAAAATAGTCAGATATCAGTTGAAATATTAAGAAGTAAAAGTTGGGGCTGGAGAGATGGCTCAGCGGTTAAGAGCATTGCCTGCTCTTCCAAAGGTCCTGAGTTCAATTCCCAGCAACCACATGGTGGCTCACAACCATCTGTAATGGGGTCTGATGACCTCTTCTGGCCTGCAGGCATACACACAGACAGAACATTGTATACATAATAAATAAATATTTTAAAAAAAGAAGTAAAATTTTTAAAGTGAATTTACTTAATATTATTTATTATAGAAAATTATTCATCATAGGATATCCCTAAACCTTAAATGATCATTTTCTGTTAATTTATAGAAAATAAAAGCAACATTTTTAGAATGATTATAGATAGTGATATAAACACAATAAACCACATTTGAAACATCTCTTTATGAGGTTCATCAGGTCAGTAGTTCATCATGGAGGGCCTTTACCAAATACATCTCTTTTCTTATCTCCCTTTCATATTACTATATGTTCTGTTGCTGTGGGAAACACTATGCACAAAACAGCTTTGAGAAGGAAAGGATTTACTTGGTTTACAACTTATAGCCCACCACAAACAGGTGCCAAGGCAGGACTTAAGGCAGAAACCTAGAGGCAGGAATTGAGGTAAAGCCTATGGAAGCCTATGGGGAAATGCTTCCTTCCTTACTGGTTTGCTCTCCTGTCTTGCAGTGTTATTGTATTAATTATAGATCCCCAGCCAATTTGTCCATGGATGGCATCTCCTAGAGTGGGCTGGATTCTCTCAATTCAATTAGCAGCTAAGAAAATGCCTCCATATATATGATCACTGGTTATTCCAATAGATACAATTTCTTAGTTGAGACTCCCTCTTTTCTTGTATTTGTGTTCAGTCGACAAAAAAAATCATTATACTTTCCTTTGCCTTCTCTTTCCTTCCCTTCCTTTCTCTGCCATTTTTCTTCCTACGCTCCCCTTTCCTTTGCCTTTCCCCAATTGTGTAACAATATTGATCATCCACTTGCTCATAACTGGACTCACAAATGAAATAAGATTATTGACATAGCATTGTAAATGGATTTGATTGAGGTAGAAAACCTAACTCTAAATGTGGTTGGCATCTTTCTGTGGGATGAGGTCACAGACTGAATAAGAAGCGAGCTGAAAACCAGAACTCCTCTCTTCCTGATTCATGACTGTTGATGTAATGTGACAAACTACCTGAAGTCCCTGTCACTATGACTTCATTACCATGATGGTCTGGACTCCAAAACTGTTGAGACAAATGAAACGTTTCCTTTCTTAAGTAGCTTAGTCATGTATTTGACTAGAGAGATAGAAAGATTAACACAGTAATGATTAAAATATTTGAGGAAAAAAATTGTTAAGTGTGTGTATTGCTGTTGTTGTAAATATATTTAGGGCCTTTACATGTTGACTTATATTCTCAGTCCAAGGAAAAACATTTGGAGGCTGAAGATTTGCCTGAATTTGTGCATGCTATCTGTTGGAAAGAAGCTGCAACTCGCTGCAACTTCTTCAAGCCTGGAATATAATACTGAGAATTTATGAGATATACATAGATGAATATGTCTGTTTGCCATTCTATCTATCTATCTATCTATCTATCTATCTATCTATCTATCTATCTATCTATCTATCTATCTTTCTTCTTCTTCTTCTTCTTCTTCTTCTTCTTCTTCTTCTTCTTCTTCTTCTTCTTCTTCTTCTTCTTCTTCATCATCATCATCATCATCATCATCATCTCTGTCTATCTATCATCTATCTATCTATCTATCTATCTATCTATCTATCTATCTATCTATC